>VZRS01000758.1:0-35437 GCA_013398055.1 Ifrita kowaldi
GGGGTCTCACCTGAGCACAGCGGCAGAATTTTGTGCTTTTTTTTTGTTTCTGAAGAAATATTGAAAGAAAAATTGATTTTTAACTTCAAGTCATCCTTCCGCTTCCTGCTCCCAGGATGTGCACCCTGCCCATGTGGAATTGTGTAGGCAGCAGCTCTGGAATGGGTTGTTGCCATGTGACAGGAAACTTCTCCTTTGGGAAAGCAGTTCACACGTTCAGGGTTGTCCTTGCTTCTCATAGTTGAGCTGGACTCATTTTTTAAAGCCATAACCTAATTGCTTGTGCTAATTAAGGCCCTTTAGCAGAGCAGTGCAGAATTTAGGTCAGCTTTTCTTTGCCGTCCTTTTGTGCTTGTGCCTCCTGTTCCGGCATTTCCCACTTGCTGCAGATCCTCTTTCCAGGCTCTCAGGATGTCAGCCTTGGTTGGGATGTGGATGTTTTCCTGCTCCTCCACCCCCCTGACCCATTTTTCCCATCCTGTACCACCAGGAAGGACAAAAATCTGCCAGAACTCCCAGTCTGCTGGAGAGATCCTGGTTTGAACTGGGCCGGTGCAGGCTGAGCAGTCAGGATTCTCCCATGGTTGGAGGGAGCTGTTCCTCAGGGCCTGTTTTCCTGGGGAAGGAGCAGAAGAGAAGGTTTATCCCCAGGAAACTCTCCAGTTCTCAATCTCCTGCTGCCCTTTCCAGCTGGGAATATGTCAGGATTGGAGTGGATTCTCCGGTGTAGGAGAAGGGAGGGATAAACCATGGAGTGTGTGGAGGGAGTTGTGTGTTGCTCTCCTGCAGTTCATCAGTTTTTCAGGGTTAGAAAGTCTGAGGTGACACTTTGAGGAGGCAGCATTTTTGTGCAGAGGATATTTTGTGGACAGCACATCCTTCATGGGATGAGTGACAACATTCCTGGAGTCCCACAGCTCCTGCCTTTCATTCAGATTCACTTTGAGACTGTTTCTTTGTGTTCATTTTTGTGTTTTAAATCTCTTCTGCTCCACTCTGGAGGTGAATCTCACCTTCAGCTTGGCCATCCCTTTTCCAGTTGTGCCTTCTCTTCTCTCTCCCGTGACTGACCATCCCAATTTTCACACAGCAGTTCCTCCTGGGAGTTTATTCCAACACATCAAATGGAACTTGGCTGTTAGCAGCTGACCCAGTGAGAGGGTTTTTCACCTTCCTGGACAGGAAAATCTTGAAACTTTGGGAAGACATTGAAGCTCAGGTTAATACTTGTCAAGGAGAGGGTGATATTTTTAAGGGAAAACCAAAAGTGCAGAGCTCTCACCCTAAATTCCTTCATCAGTGTTTGTCTCTCCTGACAAGGTTACACCATTCTTTGGGAACAGAGTTTTTTTGAGTTTGGAGATCTCAGAGTTCCACGCTGTGTGGCTAACAGCTATGAAAAAATGGATTTAAACAGATGTTTTCCTCTTTCCTATTAGGAAATTCTTTCTGGAGTGGTGGTCATAACCAGTAAGGACACGGTGCAGCACCAAGGGATCTCCTTAACCATGGAGGGCTCGGTAAATCTGCAGCTCAGTGCCAAAAATGTGGGTGTGTTTGAGGCCTTCTGCAACACTGCCAAGGTAAGACCTGCACAGGTGAATATTTTTAACACATAAAACTCCTTTTTTCTCAAATGAAACCTTTCTTTAATGGCTCTCAGGCGGTCAGAGCTGTTCATGGTGTGGAAGTGATGGAAAGCAGGGAAATGCTCAGCTTTGGCTGGAGATCACAGAGAATCCCAGGATGGGTGAGGGTGGAAGGACCCTGGTGCCACCTCTCTGCTCCAGCAGGGCCATCCCAGAGCACAGGGCACAGGATTGTGTCCAGACTCTTCTGGAATATCCCCAGGGAGGGACATATGATGACATTTTGGGGAAGGAACTCACACTGATGGGAGAATTTTCTTTCAGGTTGAAATGCACTGCCATAAATAGTTAAAAAGGGTTATTGGGTAATGCATTGAAGGGCTGTGATTTAAAGAAAAATAATTAATAGTGTGATGTTATTTAATTTGTGTTAAAGTGACAGGGTTTAACTGGACTTCTGTGCCAGATCAGTTCCCATCACAGTAATTCCTGTGGAGGCCATGGAGGGGTTCCTGGGCATGAGACAGGACTTGCTCAGATTCCTCTGGAGAGAATGGGACCTGTGGAGCTCCTGGAAGGGCTCTGCTGCTCCCCAGGTTTGGAGCTGTGGGGTTTGGATCCCAGCAGGGCAGTTTATCCCAGGCTGCACAGGGACAGGGCTGTGCTGATGGGAGCAGGGCAGGCTGTGTCTGCAGGCACCTACAGTTTGGTTGGGTGAGGATGGCCTTGAATCAGGGAATCACAGAGGGTTTGGGTTGGAAGGGACCTTAAAAATCATCCCATCCCACCCCTGCCATGGGCAGGGACACCTTCCACTGTCCCAGGCTGCTCCAAGCCCCAGTGTCCAACCTGGCCTTGGGCACTGCCAGGGATCCAGGGGCAGCCACAGCTGCTCTGGGCACCCTGTGCCAGGGCCTGCCCACCCTCCCAGGGAACAATTCCTGCCCAATATCCCATCCAGCCCTGCCCTCTGGCACTGGGAAGCCATTCCCTGGGTCCTGTCCCTCCAGGCCTTGTCCCCAGTCCCTCTCCAGCTCTCCTGGAGCCCCTTTAGGCCCTGGAAAGGGCTCTGAGCTCTCCCTGGAGCCTTCTCTTCTCCAGGTGAACATTCCCAGCTCTCCCAGCCTGGCTCCAGAGCAGAGGGGCTCCAGCCCTGGGATCAATTCAGTGGCCTGCCCTGGACTGTCTCCAACAGCTCCACTTCTTTCTTGTGCTGGGAGCCCCACAGCTGGGGACAGTAATGGTAAAACTGCAGAGAGTAAAGAAACATGGTCTCCAAGCCACCTCCCCAGTCAGACCAGAGTTAACCCTCATTGCAGGGAGAGACCTCCCCTAAATAATAAACTTTAGAGGTCAGAGGGGATGGCTCAGTGCTCAGCTGCACAGATTTGGTCATTCCTGCTGCTGTTGAGGGTCAGAATTTAGGGAATGAAGCTCCACTTCCCAAAGTTGGAGATGCTCCTATTGAGCTCCCTGAATATCTTAGTGTGATGCACCCACAAAATATAAATTGTTTTCTTGAGCAAAGTGTTAATATTTCTTTTCATTTTAAAGAAATATCCCAGCACTGTGTGTTTAAAGAGGTCCCTGGGATTCTGGAAATCCAGAAATTCTGTTAGATTTTGAACGTTGTTGGTTCTCTGTCTCAACCTAAACCTCTTCAATATTTATCCTTGCAGCCTATTCAGATTATCAACAGCACCATTGAAATGGTGAAACCAGGGAAGCTCCCCAGTGGCAAGACAGAAATTCCCTTTGAATTCCCCCTGCAGATGAAGGGCAACAAAGTTCTGTACGAGACATATCACGGAGTCTTTGTCAATATCCAGGTGAGGACGTCCTGTCTGGAGAGAAAAGAGGAACTTTGATCTGCACAATGTGTCCTAGAGCAGCTCTTAATCCATGGAAATGGAGGGTGAAGTTTGGTGGTGTTTTCTTTTCACACTGACTGAGCCTTCCATGCCTTTATCCAGTAAATCTTTCAGGAATGATGGCACAAATAAGATGTTTTGCCTGAAATACCTCGGCAGAACAGCTGTAACCTAAATCTGAGCCATCCTGATGTTGTAGGCAACTTCATCCATTCCCTTCCTGAAAAAAACCCAGCACCACAGTGTGGTTTTCTTCCAAATAAATGTGGAATTTCATGATGAAAACTCCAAGTGTTGAGAGCAAAAGAAATCAGGAATTGTTTGCTGGGGAGAGGAGGAGTAACATTCCCTGCCCTGATCTGTATGGAATACCTGCTTGGACACAATCTTGTGGAAATACAGTTTTGAAATTTGATCTTTTTTGGTTAAAAACTGCCTTACCATAGGTGAGTTGGTTGGTTTGGGGGATTTTTGGTGGGGTTTTTTAGGAGGAAACTCTTTGTTCAGCCATCTCTTGAAGGTAAATACTGTGCTAGACAATGAAGTTTTATGTCACTGGAATTAAAAAACCAACCTAATAAACTAAATCACCCCCAATAGCCTGTCAGAAGTAACTAAAAGAAAAAAAAAGCTCTTGTTTTTTGTCTATATTTGGATGCTTTTTAAATCCTTTCCATCTGTTTGCTCACTTTTGGCTTCCTCCCTGATGTAACAGCTGTTGTTTGTGGTAGGGATGTCAAAAATGGTGCAGAGTTACTTCCCAAATCCCAAATAACTTACTGTGATCAATCAGTCACTTCGAGGTGCCCTTTAATGGGGAATATTTGTTTTATTTTGTCAGTCCCTCTCTGCTCTGTGTAGCTTTTCTTGGATAAAATGCCATTAAAAATTAATGATTTAGATCTCAGCCAAACTTTGAGAGTCCTGCTCTGCTGAAGAGGGAAGTGTCACATTGAGGGGCTGGTTAAGAGACACTTCCTAAACCTGTGGGCAGTTTAATTGAGCCTCTCTTTCTTGATTTAGGGATTAGTTGTGGGTTCACTTTCTGTCCTGCTGCAGAGACCTTTAATCAGACACTGCTGGGGGGTCGTGACCATGAACCAGAAGTGAGGATCCCAAATCCCTGGGCTGAGGGAGGAATTAAGAATCCAACAAACTAAACAAGAAACCCCCCATCCCAACAAATTCCCTGTCCTGTAAGGACACTGAGAGGCTTTGTTGGAGATGCTGAAGTGTAGGATTACTGGGGTAACCAAGGTCTTACTGTTTTTCAGCCACTGGTTTATGGCTCCCATTTTGGGGCAGGAAATTGGAAGAAAATTCACCTGATTTTAGTGCAAACTGCTGCTTTGAGCTCAGCTGTGTGGCTGAAGACAGTTCTCCATTAAATATCCCAGCAACTGTTCCCACTGTAAATCCCACAATCCCACAATAAAGCCAAAATTAGAGAGGCTGTGAATATGGCACATTGAAAATCCAAAATAGGGTGGAAAGCAAGACCATGATCACCCTTAAGCGGATGTAACAGCAACAACACCCTGCACAGAGGCAGAAAGGAGGTGAAAAGTTGGGAAAGATGGAGGAAATCTGAATTAAGGCTCTTGTTTTTTTCCCTGTGTCATCCCATTCCCTCCAGTACACCCTGCGCTGTGACATGAGACGCTCCCTGCTGGCAAAGGACCTCACCAAGACTTGTGAATTCATTGTCCACTCCCTGGTGAGTGTGGTTTGTGTTCATTTTGCAATTAATTAATTGTTTTGATTGACCCCCCCCCCCTTCACTTAAAGTTTGGCAATGAGGGAAAAAAAGAAAACCCAAATAAACCCATGGAAATTGTGATAGCGACACGAGGGATCACAGAAGTGTAGAATCAGAATATCTGAGTGGGAAAGGATCCACAAGGATCATCAAATCCAACTCCTGGCCCTGCACAGGACACCCCAAAATCCCCCCTTGTGCCTGAGAGCTTTGTCCAAAATGTAGGAGTAAAGGAAATCTGCCCCAAACCAAAACCACCCCAAAGAGCTGTTGCTTCTGATTAGAAAAACCCATCCCTCTTTTCATTTTAAAGGACAAAGAGGAGTTGGATTTTCAGATGTTTTTACAGTGCCCTGAGTTTATTCTCTTTATTCATCCTTTCAGTTGGGAGACAATGGGGTGCTCACATAAATATGATGTCATTTTTCCAAACACTGGTTTGAATTATCCCAGGAGTTCTCAGCCAGAGGTTCCAGGCTCCCACAGTCCTGGAAATGGGAGTTGGGTGGTGAAAATATCTGATTTCTGTTCTTCACAAGAGGAGTTGTGAGTTAGAGCCCTGACTCAAAGTATCACAGCTGGGTCTGCATCAAGGTGGAAATCATGGAATTTTCAAGGTGGGAAGAGACCTTCAGGATCATCCAGTCCCCCAAGGGCCACATCCAGACTCCTGAACACTCCCAGAGACTCTCCCACTTTCCTGAGCAACTCATTCCAATGCCTGACCACTCCTGCAGGGAAAAATTGTCTTTAATCCTAATCCTTGTGGGAGGAGGTTGGACTCCCAGAAATGCTTTGCTGGTTGTTACAGAAGTCCCTGTGTAGGATTTGGGGTTGGTTTAGATTGACCTGTGCCTGTCCTGAGCAGCTGAGGACAGGACAGACCTGATGAAATATCCCTTTTTCCATCTACAGCTTGCTGGAACATCCTGCTTGTATCATTCCTTTGAACTCTAACAGGACACTAAATATCAAAACCTTTCATGTTACTTAGGACTAGTGCTGGAAATGTTATTTTAGTTCTAAAGGACCTTTTTAAAAGATTTAGTTTGGTGTTACAAACAAGTTTCCTGTTGGTAAGATTTCAATATTTTCTGGACTATCTGATGCTACATTTTATTGGGCCATTATTACATTTATAAGTGAGCCACACTTGTCAGAGAAGTGACAAATCACATCTCATGCAGTTTCCCTGGGTTTGTTTCTCATTCCCACTACAGCACTTCTGAGCTCACAAGTCAGTAAATCATGAATCTCTCAGTCAGGGTGAATTAATGAGGTTTTACTGAACATATAATTCTCACTGTCAGTGCTCAATGTACCATTTCCCTTAAGCTTATTCTGTGCCAGAATTTGTCATTTTGGGAAAATGCAGCCAATCTTTTGCTAATCTCTTCCATCTTGCAGCTGGGCAGCAGCAGCTATTTGGAATTCTTGAGCTGTGAGGGCAGATCTTCACTGAGAGTTCCAGATCAGCCCCTTGCTGGTGGAGAGAACAAGAGGGAGGCAGAGTTTATAAAGCAGATTTGAAGCAATGGACACAAGTTCATTTAGAATGTCCCCTCCCCAAACTGAATAATGAAAGGAGACATTCCGAGGGACGTGTAAAATGAAGTTATTTGTACATAAACAAATGGGAAATGGAACTTTTTTTTCCTCTCTGCTTGAGATGGGGAGTGTATTCCTGCTTTTCCAGGTGGTTTAGGGCAGCCAGCTGTTGTGGTTTTGGATATTCTCGCTGTGTTTTGGGGATCAGTTACAGCTTAACCCTTTCACTCCCTGCAGTCACAGAAAGGGAAGCTGCTGCCGAGCCCTGTGGACTTCACCATTACTCCTGAAACTCTGCAAAATGTTAAAGAGGTAAAAGGATTTTCTTACTATTTAATTTCAAAAGGTAACGTTTGTGGGATTGAGTGAGACCAGAAGAGTGATTAAATTCTGCTTTGTAGATAATCAGCTCTTTTTTTTATTTATCCATTTTCTTTTTCACTTTTATAAGCAATCAAGTGATTCTGCCTCAACCTCCTGCACTGTGGTGACCCGTTGGAGGTGGAGCTTTGCTCAGGAGTGGTTAAATATTTTTATCCCTTTCCTGAGTGAAGGATGGGAGTGGAGCAAGGGAAAACATTCTGTACCATGTACAGCCAAGGGCCTTTAAAAATGTGTATTTTGAGCCTTGGTTATGTCTTTTTTTTACAGCCCCCTGTGGCTTTGGGAAGCCTCCAGGAGGGCAGGGCTGGATGGGATATTGGGCAGGAATTGTTCCCTGGGAGGGTGGGCAGGCCCTGGCACAGGGTGCCCAGAGCAGCTGTGGCTGCCCCTGGATCCCTGGCAGTGCCCAAGGCCAGGCTGGACACTGGGGCTTGGAGCAGCCTGGGACAGTGGGAGGTGTCCCCACCTCCTTCACCACACGGTTCCAGCTCCTGGATGAATTCTAACAGCCAAGTTCTGTCAGTTCTTCCCAGGAAAAGTCCATCCATGGGGTGGATGGAGGAGCAGGAAGGAGAAGATTGTAGGAGAAATTCTGATAGAGACTGAAAGAATTAAATTTAAGCTACGTGAGGAATTTGTGAACTCTTGAGTTCTCAACTTTGGAACTTCTGGGGAATTTCCTACTTCTTTTGATAACTTTCTGTAAGGTTTTTTTTTGCTTAGTCTGCTCTTACAGTGGCATCTTCTCCTCCCTCCAATCTTTTCAGAGAGCCTCCCTTCCCAAATTCCTGATCAGAGGGCACCTGAATTCCACCAACTGTGTGATCACACAGCCCCTGACTGGGGAGCTGGTGGTGGAGAGCGCCGAGGCGGCCGTGAAGAGCATTGAGCTGCAGCTCGTGCGTGTGGAGACCTGTGGTGAGCCTCTGTCCGTGGGCAGGGCAGGGAACAGGCTGCAGGAATTCCCTCCATCCCTTCAGAGGGAAGCAGGGAAGAGCATTAAAGAAAAGCCAGAGCATTAAAGCCTTGCAGGGTTTGCACTCTGGAGGAGCAGCCCCGCTGTTAATTGAAACCATCTCCATGATCCTTAACTCTGTGAGAACTTGCAGGGCACTTTTCCCCCCTAATCCTGGTGTATCTCCATTGGAAATCTTGGCTGCTGCTTTCTCTCATCTCCCCCCATTTCCCTCCTGTCCCTGTGCCCCTCCTGCCCTGCCCAGGCTGTGCTGAAGGCTACGCCAGGGACGCCACGGAGATCCAGAACATCCAGATCGCCGACGGGGACGTGTGCAGGGGGCTGCCCATCCCCATCCACATGGTGTTCCCCAGGCTCTTCACCTGCCCCACCCTGGAAACCACAAACTTCAAAGTGGGTGAGTGGGGAGGCATTGGCATGGGAGATGTGTCCACATTCCCTTCAGATTGGCAGGTGAGGGGGTGAATCTGCAGGAAGAGCCCTCTGCTCCCCTGAACCTGAATCCTGCTGGATTTCAGACAGGGGAAATACACCCCAAATACTTCCAATTCAAACAGTTGTGCAGCCACGAAGCTACTCCTAATAAAATTCCATGATGAAGGGACAGGAGGAGCAGTGGGATGCAGGTCATGTGATTAAACACTTGAGTAATAGTCCAAGAGTGGAATTCCTTCTTTTCCTCACCAGTAAGAGCCCCTCTTTCCATTTCCTCTCCTTTTTGTTTCCCACTCTCCTGCTGAAAGCCCTGCAAAAGCAGCAGGGTTGGTGTGGGTGTGACTTCTCTTATCTGCACCACGTGCTCCTCCCTGCTGATTGTTGCCAAAACCCAACTCTTCTCTTAACAAAATCAGGATTTTCCTCACTTGTTCAAATAAGTACTGCAAGAATCCACGTGGCTGATTTGTATTTCTTCCCTTCATCCTGCTGGAATCTGTTGGCACAGAATCTGTGTGCAGTGATTTTTCCCCAAAATAATTTTTTTTTTGTCATTTTTAGTTCCTGAATAGCAATTTGCAGTGAGAATTTCAATTTCTTTTGATTTCTGCTTCCCTTCATTTATTAACTTGGCCTGGCTTTTTGTTCTGTCTCCACTTGGGATTGATTATTGATCTGACATTGATTTTGGCTTTGAAGGACACAATGTAGTATCTAAGGGGTAGATTTTCCTCTGGAATTTTTCTCCCACAGTTTGCAGGCCTGTTGTATTCCAGTATTTCATTTCCTAAGGCTGTTACATGCTGGAAACAGGGAATGGCTCTGTCCTGGAATTCTCCCATTCCATGCTTCAAACTCCCAAACACCATCTTGGTGGAGGTGTCTTTCCCAAAACTTTTTGCTCTTTGATATCTGAATCCTCTTTTCCACAGGATTGTTTGCCATAATTTATCAGTGATAAACCAATCCAGAGGAATCCCAAAGATCAGAACAAAGCAGGATTTTCTAGGAATGATCCAAGGTCTGGGATGAGGTTGTGCCTGGAGTGTTTCAGGAGCTCCTGCCTCATCCTGCTGCTGGGATTCAGCTCCCTGTGGAATTGTAGGATTGCTGCTGGGATTCAGCTCCCTATGGAATTGTAGGATTGCTGCTAGGATTCAGCTTCCTATGGAATTGTAGGATTGCTGCTAGGATTCAGCTTCCTATGGAATTGTAGGATTGCTGCTGGGATTCAGCTTCCTGTGGAATTGTAGGATTGCTGCTAGGATTCAGCTTCCTATGGAATTTTGTAGGATTGCTGCTGGGATTCAGCTTCCTGTGGAATTGTAGGATTGCTGCTGGGATTTGCTGCTGGGATTCAGCTTCCTGTGGAATTGGGGTAGGATTGCTGCCAGGATTCAGCTTCCTATGGAATTCTCTCCCTGTTTTTTCCCCCTTCTCCCAGAGTTTGAAGTGAACATCGTGGTGCTCCTGCATGACGACCATCTCATCACAGAGAACTTCCCACTGAAGCTCTGCAGGATGTGAACACCCCCAGGAGAACCAGGGAAGGATTTACTGGGAATTCCTTGGAGGGAAAGTGGAACTTTATCCGTGCCTGACTTCAGCTGGAGCCACCTCCCTTCCTTCTTCCTGTGGGTACTTCTTGTGCCTTCACTTCCCTGTTAACCTGGCCAAGACTCTGCCCATCTGCATTTCCCAATCCTGCTGCCTTCAACAACCATGTTTTCCCCATTTTTTTTCTCGGGAGAATCCTGAAGGAATCATTCTGTAACTTCCTACAGCTTGTAGGAGTATGTAGCAAGCTCCTCTCTTGATCTAATTTTGCAATACTCATTCCAAAGTCCTTTGAAAACCCCTTAAAATTCATAAATCCCATTATAGCCATACTGGGAGGGTATGGGAATTGTGATATAATGAGAAATAAGGTCTTGGAAGGTCTAAAAAATGGTGCTACAACAGTGGAAGGTGGTGCTGTGGGATCTGTCCCAAGGTGGAAGGGGAATGAGTGATGGCAAATCCCACCAAGGAAATTTTGGTCAAATGGGGAACAGGAGTTTGTATTGGAGGAATAAATGAATGTGTTTGTGACTGTACAGCCTAAAGGAGAAATAGTTCAGCAAGAAAGAACTTCCCCAAACACAAACAGCTTGTGGGTTTTGATGTTGTTTTAATGGAACAGCCACAACTTGTGGATTTTCTGTTCATTTTCCATGTGGGGTAGAGGCAGGCCCAGTCTGTGGTATGGAAGTTGGAAGTGTAAAGATGAGCACCTGAGAAGGCAGAATTAAGAAAACTGAGAAAAATCATTTCCTTTGGTTTATCCAGCAGCATTGTCAAGCAGGAGAATGTAATTCCAGTTTTGACACTCGTGTTTTAGGGAGAAACAGCTGAAATTTTCATTCCAGTGGCTGGGAAGAGGGAGGAAAATGCTGTTGACTGAAACCTTGCACTTTTCCTTAAGACCAGGGATGGTCCAGGGGGATTTGGGGAAGTGAAAGCCACTCCTTGGAGTCTCCAGTCTGCTCCAGGAGCTGCCAGCTCCTGCTGTCCCAAGGGATGTGCAAAGAGGGGCTTGGCCTTGGGAAGAGCTGCAACCCCCCCAAAATAGTGGAAGCTGAAAAGGATTCCAGTGCTGGCATTTTTAGGCCTTAATTCTACAGCACAGAGTAGTTACTCACCCCTACCTCAGACTGAGCAGAAATACCACACACAAACAACTTGTTGGGCTGCAGCAGTGATTTTATTTTTTATTCAAGTGGTAATTAATACACTGATTAATGACAGAGGAGTTTAAAACTTCAGCTGGAGGAGATGTGTGGGGAACAAGTGATCCCTGGACTTAGGCAACAGCTCCTAATCCAAATCATGCTCCCTGTATTCAGACAACAGAATATTTGATTTTCACTTTAAGATTCTCAGGCTCTGGCCCTCATCTTTGGCTCTTCGGGACAAATTTGTCACTGTTGAAGGTGCTCTGGCCAGTTCAGACTTGGGAAACAGTGGGAGAACAATTCCCTGAGCTGTTGGAATTCTGCCCCTCCTGCCACTGGTGACCATTCCTGCACAAAATACATAGGAAGTGTTGCTTAAAAATCCTTCTAAAAAATCCTTTTGAAAAATCCTCCCCCTTTCAACAGACCAGCTCTTCAACAAGGGGGGAAATTCAAATTTCAACCCTATTTTGAGATTAAAGAATTGATCCATATGAATAGTTTAAAATTCCAGCTTCAAAATGTTACTAAAAGTCGCTATTTAAACAATTTGAATTCTCAGCTGTGGATTTATGCAGAGAGAGGAGCTGCTGGGATGAGCTGCAAGGACCACAGCAGGCTTGAATCCTGAATTGTTTGTGCCAGAGGAAGGGAATGGAGGGGCTGTTCCAGTTCTGGTCCATCCTTTGGGTCACCTACTTGTTTGGTACTGGAATAAATCTGAGGGGAAAGCCCCCTTTTCACAGGAATTATGCACTGGCCTTTCAGATCAAATAATTTGGTACTTCCAGTGTCCCTTAGCCAAAAATGCACCAGTTTTGTGTGCTGCCAGCCCTGAACTCCATAGCTTTAGGCAGGAACCAGGAGAAATCCTGGATCTTGGAGTCTGTGGCTCAATGCCAAGGGCCAAATCCTGAGGCTGTTCCCATTGCCAATAAACCCAGGGTTTTGTCCTGTCCCCCAGCACCGGGGCTTTGCTGCAGCCCTTTTGCATCTTATTACAAAGTGTGGAGGTAAAAGCAGGTTCAGCTGGACTTGTTCCATGCAGGAAGCTCAGGGAAATCCTCGGGAAGCAGAGCGTGGACACGGCAGATGGGGCAGGTGCTGGAATGCTGCTTGAGCCACGTTCGGATGCACTGCGGGGACAGGGAGAGGGTGAGAGGCACAATCTGGGAAAAGGAGTCCAGCTGGAGGCTGAAAATAATTGGCACTCATGGGGAAGCTCTTCAACAAGTTCTACACCACTGCAATTTGGAGTTGGAGAACTGTTCTCCTGCTCTAATCAAATTCATTCTGCGAGAAGAAATCAACGTTAAAACAAGAAAGGTAAAGGGGAAAAGGCACAGACAGAAACGTGGAGTTATTCCAACGTAATCCTGACTTCTTAACTCCATGAGTTTCCACTATCAGGTGGCAAAATGCAGTGTTTTTAGGGATAGCCCATTCCCTGAGTGTGCTACCAACAATCCCAACCAAATTCACTCTCTGAAGAATCATCTGAAATTCACTGACGAATTATTTTACTTTAAAAAAAAACACCTAAATCTTTCTGACACAGTCAGGCTGTCTGTGGGGTGAGTTTTGGGGGGCAAAGGCTGGAAAAGCAAATTGTGCCCTGCTGTTTAAGCACTGAAGGGTAAGGGGAGGGTAAAGGGGTGGTTTTTAGGAAGTGGAGATGAGGAACAAGACCAGAACTCACCTCCCTGTGGAAGTGATGCCCACACTCGAGCTCACAGGAGTCTCTGCTCAGCTCATCGTGGCAGATCGTGCAGGGATCCTCACTGGAGGCCTGGCCAGCAAAGGAATGCTCAGTTATATAAAAACCATCAGCAATTAACCAGCACTTTCTACTCAATTAACAAGGGCACCGACTTTAACTAAGTCTGTTTAAGCTTTTGTACACAAAATAAACAAAGCAATTATTTTCTTCCTGGATTATTTCGTGTCCCTGAACAAAGCAACGACTCCATAGAAACAGTGGGAAACTTACAGCGTTGTCCTGCTTTTTCCATTTGGCTTTAGGTGTTGCTCCAGCATTGCCCCAGGGCTGCAGGGCTGGCTGAGGGGGGTTTTTACTGGAGCTGGTTTTAGGGGCAGGCGCTGCCCGGGGAGAGCCGGGGGCGATTCCTTCCGCAGGCGCTTCCCGGCTCCGCGCTGCCGCCGGGGGAGCAGAGCCCAGGGACCGCGCGGCTCTGCCCGCTGGAGGCGGTGCCTGCACAGGGATCAAAGGGAAGCGCGTTTCTTGGGGCTGTGCTGCTGCTCCGCTTTCCCCGCGGGCAGGAGGAGCAGCTCCAGCCCCAGTACCTTCAGCTGCTGGTCCAGGATGAGCTCCGTGACCCGCCTGAGGATTTCATCCGGGCTCAGGCCTGCCAGGGTGTTCCCATTTCTCCTCTGCGTGTCCCTGATGAAGCCAGTGAAGTCTGAGCTGGAGGGACAGGAAAGGCAGGATCAGGGCTGGCAGCTGGGGAGCGCTGCAGGCTCCGGGATCCCAGCAGGATCGAAAGACAGCGACTTTTCCCATGAACTGGAGCAGGTTCCTGCTCCCAATAACTCTCAGTAACCAGGATGAAACCCCTAAACAATCATCAGAGTCACAGAATGGTTTGGGTTGGGAGAGACCTTAAAGCCCATCCAGTGCCACCCCTGCCATGGGCAGGGACACCTTCCACTGTCCCAGGCTGCTCCAAGCCCCAATGTCCAACCTGGCCTTGGGCACTGCCAGGGATCCAGGGGCAGCCACAGCTGCTCTGGGAATTCCATCCCAGCCCCTCCCCACCCTCCCAGGGAACAATTCCTGCCCAATATCCCACCTAACCCCACTCTCTGTCAGTTTAAAGCCACTCCCTGTGTCCTGTTCCTCCACCCCTTGTCAGCAGAACAATCAATTCCTCTTGCCTTTCATCCCTGGCTGCCCAGACCTTGATTCACAGCACTCCTTCAATCCGTACCTGCTGTAGTTTGGGAATATACTCTGGAGTTGGGCAATAATATTCTCTAAGGCTTTTGGAAGCCTTTTGTTGTTTGGAATTCCAGAAGGCCTCGGCTGCAGAGCTGAGGGGTCTTGGTGGGTCTGGTTGGGCTGGACGTGCTGGGTGTTGCTCCCAGAAATCCCTGACGGGCGGGATGGTGAGGGTTTATTGGAATGGGATCCCTCTGGAGCTTTGGGATGTGTTTTCCCAGCTGCAGAAGAAGCCTCAGAGGTGGCAGGTGCTGGCTTAGCTCCACTCTGTGCTTGGAGTGGAGGCTGGGCTGGAGCTTTTCCATCAGAACTCGAAAATGCAGGAAGGGCAGTGGGCTGAGCAGATGCCGAGGAATAGGTGACGATGGCAGGATCACACATGGGAGGTCTGCCTGCTATTGTCTAGGAAACAAACACATTCCACAGGAAAAACAGTGATTAAAACAAATCAAGTTGAACTCTGGAGCATTTGCAGTGTGAGTTGTGACAGGTTTGGCTGTGCCCAGGACCTGGAAGGTCACAGCAATTTATCTTAAAAACTCTCTAAGATCAGGGCAGGTGTTTGACCCTGTGATTATTGCTCTTCGAAAAGGTCACTCTGGTGTTACTGCAGGAAAAATAAATTCCAAATGCAGAACAAGAAGCTCAAAAGTTGCTTTTCCCCAATAAATCGGTGGTGATTAAGTTGTCTCCATATTCTGTATCAATAAATAGAAAGGACAGACCAAAAAATAAGTGGGGAATGGCAGGAGAGCAGGAGTGGAACTTGCAAAAGCCCAGAGAAAGTGTAATAAAAATCTCAAATATTAGAACAAAGTCCTGAATCTAAATTATACCCAGAACAAAAAGAACCCAACCAACCAACCAAAAAAACCCCCAAGATTTTCTGCAGAGAAAAAAAAAAAATATATATATATAAAATAAATCTAAAAAGGACCTAGAAGAGAGTTCAGAAGAAACTGCTGAGATTTGAGCAAAGCATTGGTGGAGCTGTTGGCCCATGAGAAAGTGGCTGTGACCAGGATTTTCTGGGGCTGTTCCCATCCCAGATGCATTCCCATAAATAGCTCTGCTCCACCTCGTTCCTGCCACGCTGGGCTGGGAGCTGAGGTTGGTGTTTGTAATCAGTGACACACAGTGCTGTAGGAGTTCCTTCAGGGAAGTTTCCCCATGGAAAGGGAGGTCAGGCCTTGGAAAGAGCTGCCCAGGGAGGTTTGGAGTGCCCATCCCTGGAGGTGTCCCAGGAAGGCCTGGAGGTGGCACTCAGTGCTCTGGGCTGGGGACAAGGTGGGCATCGGGCACAGCTGGGACTGGATGGGCTGGGAGGGCTTTTCCAACCTCAGGGATCCTGGGATTCTGCATAATGGGGCTTGTCCTGATGGATTTTGGGGCTGTTCAACCTGGAGAAGAGAAGGCTCCAGGGAGACTTAGCGACCCTTCCAGGGCCTAAAGAAGCTCCTGGAGAGCTGGAGAGGGACTGGGGACAAGGGCTGGAGGGCCAGGACCCAGGGAATGGCTTCCCAGTGCCAGAGGGCAGGGCTGGATGGGATATTGGGCAGGAATTGTTCCCTGGGAGGGTGGGCAGGCCCTGGCACAGGGTGCCCAGAGCAGCTGTGGCTGCCCCTGGATCCCTGGCAGTGCCCAAGGCCAGGTTGGACATTGGGGCTTGGAGCAGCCTGGGACAGTGGGAGGTGTCCCTGCCATGGCAGGGGTGGCACTGGATGGGCTTTAAGGTCCCTCCCAACCCAAACCATTCTGGAATCCCAGGATTTTGGTGCCGCAGGAACCCCACAACGTACAAAACTCAGTGAGGCATTAACTTTGAACAGCTTGAGCCTCTCCTCACAGGAGTTGGGAATGTGCTGCTCCCTGGCCTTCCCCAGGCTCATCTCCACCCCCTTTTCCTCTGGAGCATTCCCTGGCTGCAGGGAGAGCTGGGATTTTGTGTGTCCGAGGCTGCACATTCCAGTTCTCCCTGGACACCTCCCACCACTGCCGGCCACGCTGAGGGAAATTTCACAGACTGGAACTGCTGTGGAAAGGGCTTATCCTGGGATATTGATGTGGGATACTCACAACTCCCTGAGGATAAGGAACATCCACGATTTCCACTTTACTGAGGCAGTTCCGGGCACCGTTTTTCACCAGCTCAATTTTTTCATCATACTCAGCCTGCAGAAGGAAAACCAAGCACCCATCATCATCCTCCACATCAGCACCAACCAGAGCTCCCTCCTCATGAAAAATCACATTCTACAGCTGAATTTCTCAGAGAGTTTCCTGTGGGGGGTTTTTTAAGAAGTTCCATGGATTTCTAAAGGTCACGAACCCAAAAAACCAGATTTGTTAATGGGGGATGTGATTTTGAAGCGCGTGTATAAAGGACAGATTTTTGCCTTTAAAAACTGGAATATATCCACTATAAATTAACAACCTGGACTCCAAACTGTCTCTTTCTTTTGTAATTAAAAAAATTCCCCTCAGCATTTGGAGGACAAGCTGTTGGTGTTTTAAAAAAGGAATGCAACATTATTAAATGTTTTCATTTCCAAAGTTCAACTCAAAAGCTTGTGGAGAGAAATGAAGTTTTACCTCGACTTTTTCCAGTTGTTTCTTGGTATTTGCAATAAATATTTCCCAGGAATCAATCTGGGACTTCAACACAGGAGCTGCTGAAGCTGAGCTGCTGAAATATTGAGGATTTGCAGTTAAACTCCAACATTCCCATTATTTTTGAGACCAGTGGTGGTGTCCCAACAGTTCCTCCCTCAGCAATTAATCCCAGTTAAAGTTTTGAAGGGATTTCAGGTTCAAATCAGTTACACTGCAGCCCTTTTCCAGGCATAACTGGAATTATTATTATTATTATTACCAAGATAATCTGATTTTCCCAGCTCAGAAAGACACAAGGATAAAGGATGAGACTCAACTTCCAGCTGAATTTTGATTGGGGAAATACTATTTACCCCCAGTCCTGTGCACTTTTATGTCAATATTATAATCTAATACTTTCTATGAATATTGTATATTTTACACATTTACATAACAAAGTAAAAATTATTTTCTGTAATAATATAATATAAATATTAGGAAATATTAAATAATTAGCAACCAGGAGTAGTGGAATTCCTGGTGGGAACTCCCAGTACCTGCTCAGTGCCTTCAGCATCCTGAGATTTCCTTCTGCCTTGGCAATGGTGCCTTTGAGCTTCCAGATTTCAGTTTCCTTCCAGGTCTGGAGCACTGAGACCTGGAACCAAACAAAAAAAAAAACAACAAAAAAAGGGATAAAAGCTCGACCTAGATTTTAATAGGAATTTAAACAAGAGTTTGGTGATTTGAAGTGCACACACAGTTCCTACAGTGAGGAATTTCCAGTGGAATTTCCATCCCTGGCACTTCCAATATTTTTGGTATCATTTCTCCACCTCCAATCAGTACAAACGATCCCAACTCTTAAAAAAAAGGTTTTTAAGGATTTTTTTTGTAGTTGTTTGTACCTCTGCTTCAACAGCTCTTTTCTCACACTCCTGGCTGTCATCTTGACTCTTTTTTATCAGCTCTTCCAGTTTTCCTTTCTCATTAGCAAATTTATTACTGTGAAAGAAACAGAAGGGAAATATTTGAGGAACGGTCACAGCAGAGCAGTATTTAAAATTTATGCCATTTTAGAGGTTTTTTACAGCTACTCAGTGTCATGTAATCAAGGGAAATGTATGAGAATATGATTTTTATTATTCTAAATATTAATATTCACTCATGGTAAGTAAAAGCAAGTAAGAAGAGTAAGAAATCTGGTTTAAAGTGCTTATTTTCCCCTAAGCCTTTACCCAGAGTGAAGCAGAAAAATTTAAATATTGCTGAAAGGGACATGAGTTTTACCTGGTCTCCAGAAATGTATTTAAACACACATTATATTGCTTTTCCTTCTCATCAATGGTCTTCAAATACCTACAGGAATCAAACATTTATTAAGCTTGTTGTGACAAAGGTTTATTGGCAAATCTGGACCATGTTCCTCTATAACCACCAGGACAATCTGTAGCTTTTAGATGCTGTTTGATACCACAGGAATTATGGAATTCCTAGCCCTGGAGCAGCCTGGGATAGTGGAAGGGGGTTGGAAGGAGATGGTCTTTAAAGTCCCTTCCAACCCAAACTATTCAGGGATTCTATCCTAAATGCATTAAAATTTATTCCTAATAAATCAGTCATTAATATAAGAACAGGCTGATGATTTTGCAAGAGAGATTTGGCCCAAACTACTTAAGATTGAAGATAAAGGCACTCAAAGATCAAAGTCTGGGCTCTGTAAACTGAGAGAGGACATGACAATACAGCAGGAATCAAATCTGATTAGAAGGATTATTGCTGAGTGGGTTTCATCAGTTATTTAAAAGCTATTTTAGATGTTTACCTGTAATTTGCCAAGAAATACAAAATAAGGAAGTGGCCATGTCCATATTTCAGCCTAATACTGGGAGAAAATGCCTGCCTGGTTTCACAGCCAAGGATTAAATCTCCTTAAAGATTTCTGAAGTCTTTAGACTGTCAGGATGAGGGGATGTAAATCTATTTACAATCACACCTCTCATTGGTGTCTGAGTGTTTTTTAGCTGTGCTCCTCAGTGCTTTTAAGTTCTCTCGATTCTCCTTCTTCTCCTGCTGCCATTTCTTCATTTGTGTTTCTGAATCTTGGTGGAACCAATCCAGCTCGTTCTGGGAGACCTGGAGGCAGGAAAGAAGAGAGCTTTCATTTCTGAAAATAGTGGTTTATTCAAATAAAAGTTGGGAGCAGAGTGAGGATCTTTATGAGCAATCAGGGAATCCTGGAATGGTTTGGGTGGGAAGGACACCTTCCACTATCCCAGGCTGCTCCAAGCTGCCCTTGGACACTTCCAGGGACCCCGAGGATTCCACAACCTCTGATCCATGGGGAAAAGCTTTACCTCAGTCTCTTCAATACTTTTTTTCAGGAGCTCTTCCAAAGCACCAGTTTCCTCCAAGCTCCTGCTTTGTAACTGCTCAAATTTCTCCTCTGCTTCTTTCAGCTGCTCCTTTAATACCTGGTGCTCCTTCTCCACCCGCAGAAGATCTCCCTGCAAATTCATCAGTTACAAAAACCCATCTGATTTGCACCTGTTCCCAGTTCAAAGGGCACATTTTCACACTTTTATCTCCTGGTACAGACATAAACCTGCCACTGACACCACTCTGAGCTGTCTCTATGCCCAAAGGGAGTTTTGAATCCAGGTTTTGAGAGAGGAAACACCATTTCCCTGGAACATCTGAATAGCTACAGAACAAAGCGATCAGAACAAATATCAAATATCAGAGCAAAGCTCAAAAATCATCTCCTTGGGGGGCTGGGTGACGTTTCCAAGGACATCACAGAACACAGAAACAGCCAAACAACCCAAAATACAAAATTATCTGTTAAAAACTGTTGTTTTCAGAGGATTTTTATTCCTTCACTATTCAGTTTTTGGGCATTCCTTCAACCTCCTTCAAGAGAAATGCAAACCAAAATGCAGGGAACTCACTTGTTGATTTTCAAATGGATGGAAAGGCAGAGTATTGGTTTCCCTATCAGCAACTTCCTGGTTTACCTAGAACACACACACAAAAAAAATCAGGACTTGATTAAAAAGCTTCTCTCAGTTCACAGATGAGCTGCTCTGGTTTGGAGCTTTTGCACCTCAGCTATAGTTTTACAAACCCAGCTCTAATCCAGGTCTATAAACGATGTAGGGAAACATTGTGGAGCTGTTTCTGCAAGGGATTTTTTTCTTCTTTCCCTGATTTCATTGACCACAAGCAATTCCATGCAGCTCTGTCAGTCTTTAAACAAAGCCATGCTCTAAATGTCTGGAAATTCAAGATTTGCAGGAATTGCCTCACTCTCCTGTCAGGGACTTGAAGAGAGTGAGAAGGTTCCCCCTGAGCCTCCTCTGCTCCACGAATCCAAATCCTCGGATGTTGTGGAAGTGGAAACAAATCCCTGAACTCATCACAAAAGGAAAAATAACAACACAGAAGGACTTGGCTTCATCTCTAAAGTGAAGCTGAAACTGATGTGCAGCAGCTCCCTCTGAGATACCCAGGGAAAAGAGCTGCAAAAACTTCAGGCTGAACAAAATTCAGTGAGCAGCTCTGAAGAATCACAAATGAAAAATGAGTGATCACAGGAAGTGGCAGCAGCTTAAACTGAAAGTTCCCAGGAATCATGGAATGGTTTGGGTTGGAAGGGACCTTAAAAATCATCCCATCCCTCCCCTGCCATGGCACGGACACCTTCCACTGTCCCAGGCTGCTCCAAGCCCCAATGTCCAACCTGGCCTTGGGCACTGCCAGGGATCCAGGGGCAGCCACAGCTGCTCTGGGCACCCTGTGCCAGGGCCTGCCCACCCTCCCAGGGAACAATTCCTGCCCAATATCCCATCCAGCCCTGCCCTCTGGCACTGGGAAGCCATTCCCTGGGTCCTGGCCCTCCAGCCCTTGGGAATTGTCTCTCTCCAGGTTTCCTGCAGCTCCTTCAGGCCCTGCAAGGCCACACTGAGCTCACCCCAAAGCTTCTCCTCTCCAGGCTGAACAATCCCAGCTCTCGCAGCCTTTCCTCCCAGCAGAGCTGCTCCATCCCTCTGCTCATCCTGGTGGCCTTAAAGTCTCTCCAGCACTGTTCCCTTCCCATTCCTCACCTGAACAGCCACCATCCTCGTGTGAGGATTGCTCTTCACCCCAGGTTTATTTCTCCTTCCTGTTTCCTTCTCAACCCATTTGCGCTGCTCAGCTTCACCTGGACCACCTGGAGAAGCAGAATCCTCCTTATCCGAGGTCTCCGAGTGGCCCCAAGGGCTTTTGTACTCCTGGATTTCAGCTGGCACAAAACCTCCAGGGATGTATTTTCCATGTGGAATTGCTGATGGCTGACTATCCTGATGAGCTGCAGGATCAGCACAAATATATCCAGGCTGTGCCAGGGCAGCAGGCACGGGCAATATTCCATATTGATAACCCCAGGAGCTCAGAGGCAAAAACACAGCGGGGCCTTTGGACTCAAAGCCCTTCAGTAAAACCCCTGAAAACGGCGACTCCTTTTCCATGGAATCAACATCCTCGTTCTCCAGAGGACTCCCAGGGGTGCAGGAAGCAGGGAAAGAACAGGGCAAATGCTGTGGAGTCTCATAATCTGTTAGATCTGTTAAATCAGCAGCTGCTGATAAAGGGGGTTCCAAAGGGTACGACAGCGGCTTGAACTCCTCGGCGTAGGGATTCAACTGCAGCTTGCTCTGGGAAGAATTCCCTTGGAATTCCCCAGCTGTATAATTTTCCTCTTTATTTCCAGTCTCATTTCTGCTTGGATTTCCTTCAAAAAGGACTGAGTGCTTCCTTAACCCAATCAGATTATCCACCATAATGAAACGAAGGGATTTCAGCAAGAAGGGTTCCAGGCCCCCTTCATCTTCCACCACCTTCCGAGTTTCCTCAGGGAAATTTTCATATTCCCCAACCAGTAATTTATTATTAATTTCCAGAGGGCCATGTTCTTCCAAGATTTGAGAGAAATAACTTTGGGGAAAAAAAAAAAAGAGAATTATTATTATTGTTATTAATCAAAGTTTTTAAAAAGTAATTCTGAAATTGTATTTCACAAACATCAATTCACTCCTTCATGGACACACCACACACACCAGACCACCAGGATTCCAATCAATCCAAAAAATTATTGAAATTATGAAGTAAAATTAAACCCCCCGAAGCTGCTGGGCCCAGGAATTTATACTCACTCATATAAATTCTCAGAGATTGGATCTGGATTATTATTCATTTGATAATTGTTACTATTTGAAACATTATAGAGAGCTTCAAATTCCTCCAGTTGCTCCCGGAGATATTCTGGGATTACAAATGGTTCATTGGTAAAATCTCTGTACCTTAAAAATCAGCAGAAAAAAACAAAGTTAACCCAGTGTTTTTAAGGGATTCTTCTCCAGCACTCTGGAGTTTGGGAAATAAAAGCAGAATAAAATACTCACAAATTATTTTCTTCTATAAAAATCTTCTCTTCTTCTCGTGGTGCTGTACTAACTCCACTGGATAATACTAAAATAGACTAATTGAAAACAGATTTCTTTTAGTTTTTACCTCACAAAAAACTTGTGGAGAATAATCCACTGCAAAGACCATGAGTAAGTTATTTACACTGAATTTTGTTCTATTAATTCACCATGCTCACCACGAACTGCAAAATTTCCAGGTAAAATTACCAGTGCTAAGCCACAGCAAGGAAGTTTTTAATTTAAAATTATTCATTTCTTCTTCAGAACTTGTTTAGGAAAAAGAAATTGGGATATTCAGCCCCAAATCCCTCTTTTTTTTACCAATTTCATCAACATTTAATCAAACTTTCTTCTCCATGTGAGGCTGTAACAACTTTACCACAAGCAGGAGTTATCCCTAATTCCACATGGTTTAATTGATTATTGTCCACACCACTACAGACATTTCAGTTGTCTTCATTTTTATTATCTAATAATTCAGAAATACACAAATAAATGAACTTCATGCAGAAAAAAGAAATCCTGGCTGATGAGAAGAGGAAAAAATCTGAAGTTCCCTCATGAAAGTCTAGGAAAATGATAAAAAGGTGGGGGCATGAGGCTGAACCTGAGGTTTTCAATAAAGCAAAACCTTCCAAAAGGCAGCCTAAGATTCAGGCAGAATAATATTCCAATAAAATCTATAAAATAATGAATAATTAATAGCATTTCTGAGCATTAAATGGAACTTCTGCACTGAATTCACATCCTCCCACGTGGCAAACTCAGATCACAGCAATAATTCAGAATTAGGCCAGTGGAAGGTGAGTCCAGTCGGAGCCAAACCTTGTTGTAAATAAGTTTAAAAATCGCTTTTATCCTGATAAATTTTAACAAAATTGTATAATTTGAGTCTTCACAGCTTAGTTTTACTTCAGGAAAAGCTGCTTCACTAAGGAGTCTCCTCAAGGCATTTAGGAAAACAGCCCCTGTCCAGCTGAATGGCAGGAATTAGTTTAAAAAAGCAATTTTTAGGATTTTTAGGTGAGTTTTTAGTATTAAAAAGTGATCTCTGCTTGGTAATTTTGCTTTAGCAGCTCCAAAAGTTACTGACCTTTGAATCTTTCAAATTCTTCTTCCTGTTTTTGTTTTTAACTTTGATTTCATTATTCTGAAAGAGAAAAACAGAACGAAGTCACAGCAAATGTTGGTGCAGTTTCCCAAGCTACACAAAGATGAAGGGAGTGAAATTGGAATTAATTCTTTACCAGGGCTGTGATTACAGCTGAACACAGTCATTACTCACAGGTCATTTCAGGCTGTAACACTGAAATAAAAGTGCTTTTATCGTGATGGTTTTCATTTCATTCTTGGGTTTTCCCAATTCATGAAATGACAAAGCAAAAAAAAATCTGAATTTTTTAATATGTACCTTAAAAATTCTGCATTTTATTAACGTGTGCATTGTAAATTCTGCATTGTATTAATGTATACACTAAATATCAGCATTTCAATAATGTGTACATTTAAAATCTGCATTTTAATAATGTGTGCATTAAAAATTCTGGGGGTTATTTACATTAAAAATCTGCATTTTATTAATGTGTGCATTAAAATTCTGATTTTTATTAATATGTACATTAAAAATTCTGCATTTTACTAATGTGTAAATTTAAAAATTCTGCATTTTATTAATGTGCACATTAAAAATTCTGATTTTCATTAATGTATACATTAAAAATCTGCATTTTATTAATATACATATTAAAAAAACCTGCATTTTATTAATATGCACATTAAAATTCTGTGTTTTACTAATGTGTACATTAAAATTCTGCATTTTATTAATGTGCACATTAAAAATTCTGATTTTCATTAAGATTAAAATTCTGCATTTCATTAATGTGTGCATTGAAAAACCTGCATTTTATTAATATGCACATTAAAATTCTGTGTTTTACTAATGTGTACATTAAAATTCTGCATTTTACAAATATGTACATTAAACAAATCTCCATTTTATTAAAGTGCACAGTTAAAATTTTGTATTTTAATAATGTGTACATTAAAAATCTGCATTTTAATAGCATGTACATTAAAATTCTGATTTCTAATAACATTTACATTAAAAATCTGCAGTAATGTGCACATTTAAAATTCTGCCTTTTATTAATGTGTAAATTAAAAATCTGCATTTTATTAATGTGTGCATTAAAAATTCTGCATTTTACTAATGTAAATTAGTAAATTTACATTTAAATTTAAATGTGCATTTAAAATCTGCATTTTGTTAACGTGTGCATTTAAAATTCTGCACTTTATTAATGTGTACATTAAAATTCTGCATTTTACTAATATGTACGTTAAAAAACCTGCATTTTATTAAAGTGTTCATTTAAAATTCTGCATTTTATTAATGTGTACATTAAAAATCTGTATTTTAATAACGTTTACATTTAAAATTCTGCATTTTATTAATGTGTGCATTAAAAATCTGCATTTTATTAATATGCACATTAAAAATTCTGATTTTTGTTAATGTGTACATTAAAATTTCTACGTTTTATTAATATTTACATTAAAATTCTGCATTTTATTAATGTGTGCATTAAAAATCTGTATTTTATTAATGTGCACATTAAAAATTCTGCATTTAATTAATGTGCACATTAAAAATTCTGATTTTTATTAATGTGTGCATTAAAAATTCTGCATTTTATTAGTATGTACATTAAAAATTCTGCTTTTTATTAGCATGTCCATTAGTTAACTCTAAATCTTTATTCTGTGTCAAATCTTGGCTTTGTAAGAGAGACTCATCTGTAGGCAAGTAGAACTTTACATGACAGAGCCTCAAACACAGAATTAACTGAAATACAGAATATATTTCTGCCAGCTGGGATGGATTTTAATGATGACACCAATCAGAAAGTGTCACACTTCAATAATTATTATTAACTACTTCAAATATCAAATAACTGAAGAAAAGGGAGCTAGAACAAGAGATTAAATCTCTAATTGAAGGATGAGGCTGCAAAAGATTTCTAAAACACCAAAAAAGCTCTTTCTGAGCTGAGACCAAACACAAACAAAGTTCACTTACTGATAAATTTTCATTTCCCTGCTTCTTTAATATAATGGTTGGGTCATCTGTTGGAAGGATAAAAGTCAGGGTGATTCATGGAAATACCAATATTTGATCTCATTTACAATTTAACTGTGAAATCACAGGAATTGTTGTGATAATCCTTCATGCACCACCACCCCAGCAGCTCCAGAACTGCAGCTGCAGAACTGTTCTGTCCAAAGCTGAGCAATAAATGGGAATTTTTATTGGGAATCTTTGATCCCTTTGCCTACTCACCCATTTTATCAAAGAATTCATCTAAAGCTTGGTGGAGGCCTGGGAAATGTGCTCGGTTTTCTTCTAAAAGCCATATAAAACATCGGGTTTTCTCTAGGGGGGGTTTGAGGAAATAATCCCAAATCTCTTGTTTTTCACCATGAGCTGCCACATAATCAAATTTACTGCCATATTTCTGGTTCCACAGCGGGGTTAAAATAGAAAGGTCAAGCTCTTGCAGAACTTGGCCATATTGAAGGAGGAAGTTTTTTGTGGCTGTCAGACCTGAAAAAGATGGAAAAATCCCAATGTTTCACCCCAGCTTGAAATTTTTAGTGCTTAAAATGTGATATTCCTCTTCAAAAGGGGAAGAGTTTGGTCAAGAAATTAAATATACAGATGTCAAAGTTTTTGTGCCTTGAAAATGCAAACAAAAAAAAAAAAGAAATGGGGCTGGGATAAATTCTGCTCTCAGCAATTATTATTTGTATAATAATATCTGTATATTATTATGAATTCTTGGAAGGATATGGATGTGCTAGAGCAGAATGAAGAACCCCAAAGCCAAAATTCCACCTTCCTCCAGGTATAAACCCAGCAGGAAACCACAGAGCACCAACATGAAATTATTTCCAAGTTCAATGGCAAAACCCCACCATTATTTACTCTCCAAAACCAGATTAATTTCCAAATCTCAGCACTGCAGCCCATTCTGGAATTCTAATAAAAAATCAAATCTGTTCCATTTTCTCCTTCCTGCACAGCCAAAGCCCTGCAGAGCTCCTGTGTCACCCAGGCTGGCTCTCCCTCTCTAGAATGAGGGAAAGGAAAAGGAGGAGAAGTTTTATTTTGCTGTTTAAAATTAAGGAAAAGTGGGAAACAGGGAATTTCTCCTGTGCTGTTGCACAGGAACCCACCCAGGTTATCCAGGTGCTTCAGCCACTTGTGCACTTTGGGATCCACCTCTCCCAGCTGGCTCAGCACGTGCAGAAACCCCCTGGTCCGCACCCGGGATTTCTCCTGGATTAAGGAGCTGATGAGCTGCTCCAGCACCTCCTGGGATGTGCTGCTACTCCTGGAGTAGGAGGTGAAATCCTCCTGGCTGACCACACCCCACAGGAGTAATTCCTTCAGCAACTTGGCAGCGTCAGGGACAGCAGCTTTGATCTGCTCCGAATTCCAACGGATGTGCTGCAGCACCTGGTCCCCAGCACACAAATCCTGGCCATAACCTGGAAAATTCAAAATATGGAATTAAAAAACCACAAAATGAGCAAGATTTTGTGTCCCTACCACCATTAAAACCAACTTTAAAGTACAGATAATTTGGATTAAGTGGTGTTTTGAATTGTTTGCTTTATCCCAAGGCTGAAAATTACACAATTTAAATAATTACAGGTATTTTTCCCATATAGCCTGAGCATTATGAATGTGACCCAACACTGATTTAAATTTCTGTTTAAAGAAACAAACACCTTGCCCAGGTTTTAGGATGAGCAGTCACAATGCCACAGTGACCTGCAGTGGCTCCAAGGATCACAGCTGAAGATGAGCCAGGGAAAAGGAGAGAGTAAAGATTGAAAACAAAACAAACCAAACAGGAAATACATGAAGGTGATTTTACAAATCCACAGGGAAGCCCAAATCTCCCAGAATATGCCATTGAACAGGGATCCAGAGAACTCTGAGTGTGGCATGTATGGGATAAAAAAAATACACCCAGAATATTTAACAGGGAATCCTCCTAGGAAATTATAAATTAATTATATCCCAAGTTGCTAATAGAGACAAAAAAATAAATTATCCACCATCCCCCCTTTTCCTTTGCCCTGAGAAGCTGCAGGGAAGCTCACAGCTCTGGAAAGTGCAGCAGCCCAACGTCCAGCAAAACAAAAGCTGAAGCTTTAAGTGCCCACAAAGTCACAGACTGAAATATTTTTATTTTCCCCAATCATCTGAAAGGTGCTTTTCAAGGCCCTGCAGGCAGGTGATCAGTCTGCCTCTATCTGAGATGCAGATCCCAGGTATTTTTTTCTCTAGCAGTGTCCCAAGGTGCTTTTCCTGAAATCCCTTCTGAATAGGTTCACTTGGAATTGGAGCCTTTCCCCTCTCCAGGCTGATTCTGCATGAACCAGTCATGGAAAAATCAAGGTTTTCTCCAAGGAATTAAACCACACAGCTGTCTGGACAATTAAAGCAGAAGTGAAATAAAAGCTGTCTAAAGTAAAAATGCAAATTTTTTACGGGGGTTATGTTCAGTATTAGGATTCTGCTATCATTTAACTTGGGATATCCAGAATGCTGATCCATTGCTTTGTGATAACTCAGGATCACAGAATCCCAGGATCACTGAGGTTGGAAAAGCCCTCCAGGATCATCAAACCCAAACTTTGATCCCCACCTTGACCCCAGCCCAGAGCTC
This sequence comes from Ifrita kowaldi, assembly GCA_013398055.1. Classification (NCBI taxonomy): domain Eukaryota; kingdom Metazoa; phylum Chordata; class Aves; order Passeriformes; family Cinclosomatidae; genus Ifrita; species Ifrita kowaldi. The sequence goes on from VZRS01000758.1 coordinate 28,040, forward strand.
TGAGTGCCACGTCCTTCCTTGGACACTCCAGCGATGGGGACTCCAAACCTCCCATTCCTGACCACTCTTTTCCATGGAAAAATGAGAATAATCCACATTCCCACATACCCCTGTGCTGACTGTCCTGGGATTGTTCATTTCCCTCCTGGTTTTCCTCAGTTTTCTTTCTGGCAGAATTCCGGGCCTCTTCTCGCGCTCGTTTTCGCCGCAGTTTTTTTTCTTGCTTCATTTTTATCTTCCTAAGACTGAAAAAACCAATTCAGCAGCGAGCCAGACATTAACTGAGATGAAAAGATCACACTGAAGAGTACAAACAGAATAAAAGTGGTCTTCATTTTGAAGCAGAGACCACAAAACTTCATAAAAATATCCATGTCCTCAAGACGTAACAATTTTTGCTCCCATTAAAGATGTCTGAATTAGGATTGGCTTCAATGCTCTTATTCTTTATTTATAACTCAGCATTTTGAACCAATATTAACATTTTATTCCCTTCGTTTTTAAAAATCTGTTTTGTTTGTCCTCTCAGCCCGATTCCTCATTACTTAAAGGTTACTTGACCAAAACTTTGCAAACTCAGTTATGTGAAAGGTCTGGGTATCAATAACTGCAGCAGCAGCATTAAATACATTTTTATTTACATTTTTTAAACAGTCAAACCAAATAAATTCTGTGGAACAATTTAAATGCTTTTATAATTGGATCATAATGGGTTTTACCAGAGTTGTTTGGTTTCTCAGGCAAAGGGCAAGGATAACTTCCCAAAACCTTTGTAAAAAGGCATGAAAACCCCTCCTGCTTTGCTCTGAAATGGATTCAAACAGTGCAGATCTTACCTTGAACATTTCTGTTTAATACAGGCCCTTGGTGGTTCCTTGGGTTTTGGGATTTTTTGTTCAAACTACCAAAAAGAAGGGATGAGACAGGAATTACATTTGGGTTGTGACACAACAAACCCAACACTCATTCCTGCTTCTCTCAGGTCCATTCTGCTCTGGGGAGAATTCATTATTAATTCTCCATCTTCCTGGGGCTCTGGGGAGTTATTCCTGAAGGATTATTGAGCTCCAGTCCCCATCCATGAGAATCTGACCAACACCACAAGGCAATTCCTGCTCCACTAGAACAGGAAATTAATATTCCTAAATAATCACCACATTCTGTAATTAAGGCAGCAGCATTTTTTATTCTGCAGTTACATTCCCATCTTCACTTCATCCCCTCAATATTCTAATTAGTTTCATATAAAATATGACCATACTTACTTCACATTTTACCAGCCCAGAAGAACTGAAAATAACTATTTTGGAAATAAGGCCTTTACAATCAGGAGTAAAACACATTTCCTTAAGAAAATCCTGCAGGAGAAAAGGACACACACAACAAAGGGATTTAAATCCACACACAATCTATGTCCTCACACAAATTAATCCCTTAATTTGAGGTGACCAAAGCAATTAAAGGAAGCACAATCCTAAACTCTTCCTGGATGCTGAGAGCTGACTTGGGAAGGGCTGAAAATCAAAAATCATGGAAAATCTGTGGCATCTTTCATTCCCAAAGCTCCCTCCTCCAACTTCACACCCAAGAGCCAATTTCCAGAATACTTTTAGGAGTTCCCACGGTGCCTGATGACTTCCCTTCATTTTATCCTGGCTGCTGAATTTTGTGAAATGCCTTTAAATATCTCCATGCTACAATCTTACAAAAATTTAAAAAATTCTGGTCTGGCAGAGGCCTTACCTTATCATTTTTATCACTGTAGCTTGTTGTTTTCAGCTTTTTCCAGCAGCTGATGTGGAACTCCACTCTGCACTGCTGACAGCAAATAACACGTATAAAACCCTAAAAATGAGAAATGGAACCAAAACCAAATCAAAATCAAACCACAAGAGTAAGCAGTGCTCAGCTTAGCAGCTCGTGTAAAAAGGGGCAGAAAACACATTCGAGTTTTAATTCTCAAACCTTTTCCAACTGAAAATTTACCTTAAAGTCTGGGTCTGTAAAAAATATTTGGATTTTGGAGTAGCCATGGCACTGCTGATATCGACAAACACCATCTGGCTCTGGAGGGAATTTACATTCCTCAATATAATTCCTTAAAGCCATCTGAAAAAAATAGAATTACGTGAGACAAACTGCACAGAAATCAGGGAAAGATTCCACTTCTACTCACAAACTCCTGGGGACTGCAATGAAACACATCCCTCTTGGAAAAGCAAGACTAATCCCAAAAAAACCAACTTTTTCCTAGGGAAAGCCATGGAAGATTGGCCTTTTATGGCCAAATTATTCCAGGGTTTGTTTGAAGTGCTGGAAGCTGTGAGCACTCAGCTTCACAAGCACAGAAAAATGCAGGTTTATCCCAAAGCAGTGTCCCACATCCTGAGCAATTCCAAAGGGTGGGAGCTTTTCCATTGTTCAAATGATAAAACAGATTACTCAGATCATGGGACAAAAATGGACAATGACAAAATTGCTCATTTCTGAAGATTCCCAGCATTTCCAGAGTGTCTCACCTGGGATCTGGGCTAAGGATCAAGCTCAGACCCGGTCCTGGGGAGCCAGGAAGGTCTCCCAGGATAATTTCTGAGGGAAAAACTTCAGAGTGGCTTCATGTGGAGTCAGTGCAGGGCTGGAACTGAGCCCAGATTAATAAAACATCACCAAGAACAAAGCCCTGCCCAACCCTGGCAGATATTTGCATTATCCAGAGGCCCCAGACCATGGATTGCTGTATCCAGGTTGCTGGGGGGCTGTCAGTGAGAAATCCTGAGGTGGGATTTTGGTAGGAAGAAGCCCAGAAGTGCTGCTTGTACCACAGACTCAGCAGGTCTGAGGCGTTTGGCCAAGCTCATCCACTGAAAAACCTTCAGAGTTCAGCTGTGCCAAATATGCCTTGGTACAGAGCAGCTCCTGCTGCCAGATTTTTCCAGTCAAACAGGGAATTTTACCACAGAAATCCCAATGTTTTTATCCAGGAGCTACATGGCCAAAGTCTCCTATTTGGTTTTAAAAGCAGCAGCCGCTGCGATTTTCAGCTTCATGTTTCTGCCAGTTCAGGTTCTGAACCAGCTCTCTCCAGAATTCTGCTGTGAATTCACACCTGAAAGTTTGGGAGCATGCAAGGAAGAGAACCAAACGTTATCCCAAAACCACTGAGGCTGGAAAAGAGCTCCGAGATCCGACCTGTGAGCCATCCCCACCCTGCCACTGAGTGCCACACCCAGGCCCTTCCTGGACACCTCTGATAAATGATAAAGATAAATGATAAATGATAAATGATGAATGTCTACGCCTGGTGAGCTCACACAATGCTTGTTCTCCCAAACCACTGGCCTGTGGGAACTGCACAATTCCCATTGTGGAAGAAGGAGAGCTGGGATTTCTCACTGAATCCTCAGCCTTGGGGTCTCAGAGCCTGACACAGCTCCTGCCCACAGGATGCTTCCCATCCTTCAGCCCATATTTTCCTCGGATCTTGGCAGAGAGGAGGAGGACAATTTTCTGTTTGGTTTTTTTTTTAATAACACACCTGTAAATTCTCCATTCGTGTCTCCTCGATGACCTGAGTCGTTCCTGGCCAGGTTAAAACTCCAGGGACAATCTTGAAATCAATCATTAGCTTCGACCTCAGGAACTGGTCGAGGGCGTGTGCAAATCTGGAGTTTGGAACAGGGAAAGCACATTCAGATCTCCTGGCAGGAACTCCCTCACAACTTCCAGGACTCGTTTCATCCTCCCAGGAGCAAACAGTGAGGATGTGGGATGAGAGAACACCTGGCTTGTTCAGCTTTCTGTTCATCTCTGAGATAGAACACTCCAGGTGTGAGGCAGGAAGGGGCCCAGCACCCAGGCAGGGATGAGCCTGTGCTCCCAAGGGATCCATGGCTGTGGGAATTCAGGGTGAGGACATGGGGGACACAAATGACCTTCACCTGCCCAGCCAGGGAGGGGACACAGACTCTGCTGCTTGGATTTGGGTTTTCCCTGAGTTCAGGGAGTACAGGCACAGGAATGGCTCTGCTTGGATTAACCTGGCTAATTAGGCTGCCCAGGGGTGTTGTCACCTTCCTAGGGACTTTTTTGGAGGCAAAACTGCCAAGGAAATGAGCCACAACCACGGGAATGGAATGCAGGCAGCTCCTGGGACAGAGAGTTCATCCAGGAAGGAGGAATTCCCTCTGAGCACCCAACACTCCCCGAGCAGGTGCTTTTAGACACCCCACAGGAGGAGGGGAGAAGGTTTAGTATGGAAAATGATTTATTTGGCATTATTTTGGCATGGCAAGGGTGGGCAGGGAAGTGGGCACCATTCCCTGAGGAATGGGAGAGGCCCAGTTCCAGCTGGATCAAACCTGTCCAGGGCACAGCTGGGCAAGGCTCTGGCACCTCAGGGAAAGCAGGGATAAAAGGATAAAACCTCCTGCACAGCTGTGAGGAGCAGGAAAAAAGCTCCCCCATTGCCCATCCCTGTGGGCAGCTCAGAGGGAAAGGAGTCGGAAATGAGGGAGTGAATTCCAGCCTGGGCTGAAGGAGGGGAGGAAAAAGGTGGTTTTAGTTGTTTTACTTTGTTTCCCACTCTCCGATTATGTTAATGGACAAGAAGCTGTTTTTCCTCACGGTGGGTCTGTTTCCTGTGAGTGATTAGGAAGTGTCTCCCTGTCTTTAACCTTGACCCCACAGCTTTTCCATGGAATTTCTCCCCTCTCCCGCCGGATGAGGAACTCCCACCAGCCCAGCTCAGCCCACCCCGAGCCTTTAGGGGGGTTTTGATCCCACAGAGCACCAGTACCATCCCAAAATCCCTCCACAAGCTTCCCACAGCTCCTGCCCCCACAGCAGCCGGGATTCCCGGCCTCCCTGCACTTCCCATGGGGAAGAAGCTCCAGCAGGAATCCCTGGATGGGAGCAGCTCCAGCCTTTTGCTCTCAGTTTGTTTCTTGGCCTGTCCCAGCATTCAGGCTCCCCCCATCCCTCTGGGATGTGGCCAGCTCAGGAAAACATCCCTCCTGATCTGCTCCAGGGAATTTGTGACTCCCGGAGCCGCCTGATCTCGATCCAAGGTCACCATCCAGCTCCCCAGGGATGAGATAATTTCCTCTTTCTTCAGGATGCGTTTTTCCCCCAGAACAAAGGGGTTTTGTTCCTCTCCCCCACTGCAGGGCTGCGCTGGGCAGGCCTACCCCTGAAAATATTCCCTCAATTCAGCAGCTTCCACCAGATCCTGAGCAGGAACAAACTTCCAGCTGGATCAAATCCATCTGATGGATGAATTTAGTGATTAACACAGAACAATTAAAGCCCCACCACACACAGTTCCTCAAATAAAAACACCTTTTTCCCTCAAACCTTGAAATTTTCCATTAGACCAACCTGTTTTGCTTGAGGTAAACCCTTCCAATCCCATAGTGTGCCAAACAAAAACAACTTTCTTCTCGATATTCCTCAATTATTTTCTTAAACTGATCTTCGGCCTTTGCCAATGCCTTCAAAAGAAACGTGAGACACAAATACATGGAATTTTGCCAGAATATTTCCACTTTCCCTGGGTTTTTTTCCTCCCTTAGAGTGGGTCAGTGTGTCCCATTCCTTGATCAGTCTCAGGAACAGTAAATGGAATTACACAGCCTTGTGACCACAGGCAAAGCTTCCCTCTCTTTTTTTTTTTTTAAAAAAACCAATTTATTCTGTAAACATGGACTTTCTGTAAAATAAAGGACTTAAATGACTGAGCTCAGCTATGCTTCAATTCCTTGTAGGACACTGAAAATCACCAAACACTGCAGGAAGAAACACCCAAAAAAACCCAACCCTCAGTTCTGCTTTTTGCATTTCCCAGAACCCAAAGCAATTCCTGCCTCTTGTTTTAGCAGCAGAATATTTGGGTTCAAAACACCACCGCAGAGCCACGTCAGAAAGGAGAAATAAAAATTATTGCTATTTCTATAAAATTTTATAGAAACTGTAATTTCTTAATACTCAGAATCTCATTTGAAAGCCTGCAAAGAAATTTTAGCTGATAGCCTAATTCATCCAAAATCACCAAGGATTTAGTCCCAGATATTAAATTCCAAAATGTGTCACCAGGTTTCCTTCCTCCCCTCATTTTCTCTCAGTTAGGAAGACACAAAAATAGATGGGAAACTGCCTGAGCTAGAGCTTGGCATGACAACAGTATTTAAATATAAAATAAATAAAAACAGCCTTCATGTCCTACCTCAGGATGTCCCAATCCCAGGAGGGCAGTAGCATGTCCATAGATAAGTATAACATAATTAATATTAAGAATATTCACATACTGCAAAACAAAAAGAGTCAAATTATAGTAAAAGCACCATAAAAACACGGCAGAAATACTGTAAATTAATTTTTAATAATCCAGGATGACCTTGGGGTCAGGGGCTGATTGGGTACAGACACAAAGACACCAAATTTCACAGAATTTGCCATCAAAATCATTTTTACCCTTCATTATTATGAACCTGACAATCACAGAATCACTGAGGCTGGGAAAGACCTTTAAGCCTAACCAACAATGGAGCTTTTTATAAAAAAAAAAAACCCCAATATTTGAACCAAATATTTGGTATGACTCTTCTAAGAATATTATTCTGGAATATTTTAGAAACGCAGGTGTGTGTGGAACATTCCCAAAATACCTGCCAACAATCCAACACAATAATGATTATTTTGAGGGAAGGCAGGAGTGGCACAGGGTGGGGGAGGGCAGAAGCCTCCCTCACTGGCCCCAAGCAGGGAGTTTTTCCCAGTTTACCGTGAATTTGGAGGTGTAGAGGATGCCCAGGAGCTGGGAAAAGGCTCGTTCAGCTCCGTGGCACTGCTGCTCCAGCAGGGCTCTGCAGCCATCCCGAGCCAGGGATTTCACCTCCTCTGGCAGAGCATTGAAATCCACCTGAACGTGCAGGGAAAGGGAAAGTCAGGCCAAAAGAAAACTGCGTTTTCCCTTTTTTTTCTTTTTAATAATAATATTTTGGCAAATATTTTTACACTGCACCTAAAAATGTTTCTACACTGCCCCCAGAACACATCCTGTGCTGATGCTGGGTTGTTTTTCCACCCTGTTCTCACAATTAGCAGGGAAACACTTGGCCCTGCAGCCAGCAGCTCAAGGTTCAGGCTCGTTCTGGGGGAAGGGAGGAGCTCAATGGAGAAATTTGAATTTCTGTAAAAATAACCAGGTTATTTCTCACAGTTTACCGGGAATTCTGGAGTGTTCAAAGCTCTCAGCAGTGGTAATAAAATGGGTTTATCACTGTCCAGCAAGGCTGCACCAACCTCCAGCCCAAGGGATTTAACATCTGGCAAGGGACTGAAATCCACCTGGAATGTTTGGAAAGGCAGTAAGTTCAAAAGAGTATTTTCTTTTTTTTTTTT
>VZRS01000758.1:35459-55465 GCA_013398055.1 Ifrita kowaldi
TTTTTTGCTTTCCAAAGCAAGCAAAATACTTGCTTTGGAAAATAAATATTTGCTAAAATACTTCTCTGACAGCCAAGTGGAAATTCTCTGCTTCCTCCTGAATTGTTTTACCACAATTTCACTTTTCAAGCAGCAAACGAGGTGCATTTTTACAAAACTCCTATACCAGATTTTCATGGAGCTGCTAATCTCTTAAAAATCCAGGTTTTATTCCAAGTTTCTCTCTAGAAAGCTTCACCTTTAGTTGAAGCATCATTTTAATTCTTCAAAACCCCAAAGCACAACCCAGACTTGTGCTTTTCCTCACTTCCACACTCCCATTTTGCATCCAAGTGTTTTTGGAAAAGCTGGGAATTGTTTCCTTCTGCCACACTTTGTGTCCAGCTCAGCTCACACTGAAAGGCTGCAGAGTTCATGATTTTATTGTGTTATGCTGCTTTTATGTTATCAAGTTATTATATTTTCACTATTGATACTTCCTGAAATCTGCAGGAATTTCCAGCAGGGAGACTGTAAATAATGCAGATTTATTTTAATTTCCTAAACCTACTGGGTTAATGCTGTCCCATGTAGTTATAGAACAGAATAAATTATATTAGTTAAATGGTAACTTACATGACAGATCAAGCTGATTACATTAATTAAAATGTTCCTTCCAACAGCAGTATGGAATTAGCAAAACAAAAATGGGTATTTGATAGGAAATGAGGGGTCTTAGGGCAGGTAGAACCTGCACCTTCTCCTGAATTCAGCTTTGTCCTGTGAGGTATTTCATCAGAATTGAGACTTCTGGTGTTTGCATCCCCAATTAACAGGGATGAAAGGATTAATTATGTGCATTCCCGTGATTTCCTTCAAGAATTGATTGGTGCTGAGCCCAGAGAAGGAGAATTCTCCCTCAATGTATGAATTTCATAGTGTTTCCAGCAGCCATCCCACAAAACGCCCTGTGGTTATTCCCAAATGTATCCAGCACAGGAAAACATTTAGGCAGAAATTTGGGAAGGGCGTTATAAATCCCTGAACGATTCCCAGGCAGGTTTTACAGCAGGAGAGGAAAGAGAAAACTCCAGAATAAATCAGTGTAACCACAGAGTTTCTGCCTCTGATCAAAGCCACGCAGAGCACAGAGCGTTAAATTCCGGAATAAACCAAGATTTTTTGCAACATTCCTGAAAAATGACAAATCATTTCCAGTTTAAGGAAATGCTGAATTCCCATTACCTGAGGCACAGCACAGCAGCCTTGATCCTCCATGGCTTTAGGCTCTCTCTTCAAATCCATGTGATCCCTACAAAAAACAGGAGAGGGGCACCAAGGGTTTGTAAAGTCCTTTAAATCTAAATTTATTTTTAATAAACTGTGTGATTTCCATCAACTCCTCCAGCAGAGAAGCAATTCTGGAGCTGCTTTAAAGAGGATTTGTTCCAGAGTAAATGAAAGCATTTCCTCTCCTTAAAGTGCAAGGAAAAGGAAGCCAGTGATAATTCAGCTGAATGACATCAGTGACCTCTCCTGTGGCAAAATTTCAATTTTCCTGCCTACAATGGGACTCGAAAAATTATGGGGAAACAACAGGATTACACTGAAATAAATACTGATTAAAAGATATTTGGGTTTGTGGTCACACTTAGATTAGGACTGGGAGCAATCAGGTTTCCTAAAGGCTTGGGCTCTTCTGCACCAGAAATCTGCCTTGCAAAAAATTATCTTTAATGGAAACTTCCCTATTTCCATGGGAAAATCTTATTTTGCTGCACCCTCATGTTCTGAGCTATCCTAAACAGAATCAGGAATCTCCGGAGCATGGTGGCCCCAGCACCACTGGCAATAATAATTACCTCTGTTAAACTTTAAGTAGAAGCATAATTATTATCCATAAAATCTACAGGGCTTTTTACCTCCATTAATTTAACTTTGGCCCCAAATCACCAAACACAATCATTCCCACTCCTGTTCTACAGGAGCATCCCTGATTTAAAATCAGACTTCGACTGTGCTTTAAGTGAAAATTGGAGCCAACGAACAATTAAAGGACTCCAAGTGAAGTTCTTTCCCAGTATAAAACTTATAAAACCAGATTTCATCTTTTTCCTGAGCTCAGAAAGTGCCAGAGGAGTTTGAAAAATGATTTGGTGCAAAGGAGGCCTTGGAAATGAGATAACAGTGAGTTGTGTCGTGGTGTAACTTTGGATGTAACAACTGAGACAAAACTCCTGCTACCCCCCTGCTTTAACAGCAATTATTCAAATTATGCCTTCATTTCTTAAAATTCAGCTGGGCATGGAAGATGTTCAGTTTCCAAGTAGGAATTTTGGGGACTTTACCCACTATCAGGACGTAAAAAATCCTGATACACAAAGCCACAAGTAATGGGCAAGCAGCACATCCAAGCGATATTAATCTTCCATAAAATAACTCCAAATAATAACAAATCTAAAAATAAATAGTATTTCTTACCTCATCTTTTCATAGTCACAAGTTTTGGTTTTTGGCCTTCGTTTGTTTTGCTGACTTTGGTCTGTAACGAGGAAAAGGATTTTAAACAAAGTGATCATTACCTGAAACAAGCACCCAAAAAAATGCACTCGGAACTCACCTTTTGCTCTAGAAATTGCAGATCTTAAAAACTGACCAGGTCAAAACTAACACAACCAAAAAGTGTCAATACCACAAATTTGGTTTTATTTTGGTTCAATAGTACAAGATTTTATTAATCCTCTAAAGGGGCAAGGTTTCAAACAAATAGAAGGATCTTAAAATCCTGCAAGGTGTGATCTGACTCCACAAAATTGAAATTATTAAAGTGGACTCCAAGCTAAAGAAATCAGTCTGTCCTATAAAAGTACAGTTGAGATACATATATATATATTATAATTATTATATAATTATGTAATAATTACATATGCATTATTAAACACATATTGTGTTATAATGTATTATACAGTACCTATATTATAAATTATATTATAATGAATAATACAGTATATTACAATACATACATTCTACATTATGTGATGTATTATAAAATAACATTATGCAGTATTTTATATATTTATATTAAAATTGTTCGGGGTTTGAGGGGTTTTTTTTTGTTATACGATTAGTGAACAATCAGAATTTTCAAAGGCAATAACAGATCCCCATGGAAGTTCAAGTTTCTCTGGAAAAAAATGATGAGGAAGAATTTTTTACTTCAAAACCCCAGAGGTAAAGTTAAATTCAAGCCCTGTCAATCTCAAATGCAAACAACCAGAGACAGATGGCCCTGGCTACAAAATAAATAAATGTGACACTGTGGAAATGCTGAGTGACAAAAACAAGGAAGGATTTATCATGTGAGACCAATTCGCTTTTAACTCTCCAATTTCACATCAAAGACCTCACGCAAAGTTCACTGAGGCACTTCCCAACTCCAGAGACCCAACCCTGCTGCGGAACAGTGACTGAGGAAACAATTCCTGAGCAACAAGGAAGGAGAAAATGTGTTTCAATACTTTATTGGGATGGGCAAACCCAGGAATTCCTGCCATTAACTGCAAAATCATCTTTTTTATTGGACGCAACCACGGGAAAAACAATCCAGCACCTGGATTGAAACTTGAAACTTTTGGGTTTATTGTTATGCTGAACTACCGGAAAGTCAAATTTGAAAACAGGAGAAGGAGTTATTAATGTTATATATGAAGTTTTAGCAACCATCTGTGCTTAAAAATGATACTCAGAGTATTTTAGACACGAAATACTCAAAGACAGCAACTGTGGAAAAATCCAGATCCAGCCCTGAGTGCTCTCCCTCCAGGCAGGGGAGGTGTCCCATAAACATTCCTCAGGTTAAATACTATCCATGGGCACTTAGTGCCTCGTCCCAGGAGCCATTTCTCATCAAAAGCTCCCCAATGACCTGAAATTTAAATGAGTCAGCACAAAAATCAAAGAGTCACCAAGACTGAACATGTTCAGACTTATTTCATGAACCACTCCTTGAGTGGATGTCTGCTGGAACACATGGGAACTCCAAAGCTACACCAAAAATCACCACAAATTCCTCTGAATAGAGAGATTTAAACGACGGGAAACAAGAATCCTCCTGAGAAGCAGAAAACACCTCCAGCACATCATCATTTAACCATCCACAGGCTGAGATATTTCACCTTTTCTTCATTTTATGTGTTGCTTTTCCTTAGGGAACCAATCTAATTCATAATAAAACCTTAGTGAAGAGAAAAGAAACCACCTCACCAGCAAAGGAAGAAATTAATCAGCATTGTTTTTGCACGGAATGATCTAATTTCAAAAGCCATTCAACAAAAATCGCTGCGGAAACAATTCCCACAGAAACAACTCCTCCCCTACAACACCCAACTTCAAATGCTGCTTTCAGATTAAACAAAAAAGCTTCTAAATAAAGGTAACAAGCAAATCCAGCTGATTTACAGTTAAAATACGTAAGGAAATGCATTAATTCCACAGAAAACATGATTTACTTACCCCACAAACACTTAAAAATATTAGGAGAAGTAGTATTACTTTTCCTAGCACTTTCCATTAGGAGTGACCAAAGATATTTAATAAAAATATACACAAGCTCAAAGAAGCAGTACATAAAGAACAAAAATAGGAAGTAGCACGAAAAATAAATCAAAAAGGCCAATAACTTTACAATAATATAATGTGGCATTAAGTTCTTTCCCATTAAAACTCCTGCAAGTTCAGGGAACAAAGGCAAAGGGGAAAAAAAAAAGGCTCTTCCTCCCCACCCACAGCAAACTGGGGCCAGCCAGTCACTGGCAGCCTCCTCCTCCCTTCAAATCAAATATTTTGCTCTGCAAAACGAGGGGGAGGAAGAAGGGAGAAGAGAAAGCGAAAATAAAGCAGTGAAAATAAAGAAAAAACATGGGATGAGCACGAGTGTTTGGAAAATACCGCGTCCAACACACATCGTGGTCTTTAGCCTAGGACTGTGGGATCTGTGCCAGCATTATCCCTTTTCCTTCCTCAATTCCTCCAAAAATCAGCCACCATGCCCCTTCGCCAGCCTCTCTGTGCCAGGGTCTCAGCCCTCTCCCCGGGAAGAATTCCTAATTTAATGCCCAGTTTGGTCCTGCCCTCTGACAGGCCCCACGGAGAAGGGGAATTTTCAGTGCCCCTGAAGCTGCTGGATAAGAGCTTGGAGAGCAACTTGCAGAGGAGATAAAGGAAAGTCAGAGAGACACGGGGGATGCTGAACACAGCTGGAAACCGGGGAAAAGCAGATAATGAGGGATACAGGGGGGCTGTGGCAAAGCTGTGTAACAAGGAACAACAGCACACGCCCGAAGAGGAGCTCGGGGAAAGGAAACCCAAAATATTGGGGGCTCTCAGTGAGTACAACCCCAGAGAGCCCCTCAGAAACCCAAAATATTGGGGGCTCTCCGTGAGTACAAACCCAGAGAGCCCCTCAGAAACCCAAAATATTGGGGGCTCTCCGTGAGTACAACCCCAGAGACCCCCTCAGAAACCCAAAATATTGGGGGCTCTCCGTGAGTACAAACCCAGAGACCCCCTCAGAAACCCAAAATACTGGGGGATCTCCGTGAGTACAACCCCAGAGACCCCCTCGGAAACCCAAAATATTAGGGGCTCTCCATGAGTACAACCCCAGAGACGCCCTCAGACAACCCTCCAGGGCCACGAAAGGACTTCCAGGAGGAGGTGGGTGTGTGGAAATGAATTCCAGGAGAAGCGTTGTTGAGGTCCCTGGGTGTGCTCAGCACTGAGGGCAAGGAATGGCTGCTTTCTAATGCTTCAGATTTGGTTACAAAGTTTGTTTCTAGTTGGTTTCAGCACCACCTCTTTCAGCTGGAGGCCCTTCCCCCTCGTCCTGTCCCTCCTTTCCTTGTCCCAAGTCCCTCTCCAGCGCTCCTGGAGCTCTCTTCAGGCCCTGGAAGGGGATTTAAGGTCTCCCCCTGGAGCCTTCTCTTCTCCAGGCTGAAAAATAGTCATTATTAAACTATTGCTTGAACAAACATTGCACTAAAATATCAGTTACAACCATTTCTATGGTGTAATAGAGAACTCTTGATTAAAATCCCTGACTCTAATCAATAATCACCACCAACTGAAATACAAGATTTATTTTACCTATATCAATATATTGGGTTTGCCATCCTTAATCCTGAGGGACAAACTCATAGAAAGGATCAATTATACCCAAATTAAGCTTTGGAACAGAAACCAGTGCCCAAGTTTGTCACTAAACCTGGATCCAGTCACACCCAGAGTCCTCCTGGAGAAGGGATTTAGAAAGCCAGGGGCTCCACACCCTCCCAGGGAACAATTCCTGCCCAATATCCCATCCAGCCCTGCCCTCTGGCACTGGGAAGCCATTCCCTGGGTCCTGGCCCTCCAGCCCTTGTCCCCAGTCCCTCTCCAGCTCTCCTGGAGCCCCTTTAGGCCCTGGAAGGGGCTCGGAGCTCTCCCCAAAACCTTTTCCAGGCTGAGCCATCCCATCTCTCCCAGGCTGTCTTCACAGAAGAAGAAAGTCTTCATTCTCTTCTCCATTACCCTCCCACATAACACCTTTCCAACAAAAACATCTCCAGCTCTCCTTTGCAACCTTCCACATTTCCCATGTACCCAGAAATCCTTTCATCCTTCAAGACCTTCACAGACCTTCCAAAGCTCACAAGGGCAAGATCACCTCTCCTGCTGCTCATTTAAAAATAGGATTTTCTAATACAGCTTCAGTGGTTCCCTAAAATCTGATTTTCAAGTGCTCTGTGCTTTGCCACCTCCTCAGGTATTTAAATATGCCAAGGAACAGGCACCAAAGACTTCAGACAAATGAGAGCAGGTGGTAAAAACCCCAAGAAAAATTTAAGGAAAGATTTCCTTTTGAAGCTCAGAACTGCCTGAACTTCACTTTTAGCACAGAAAAGTAACTCTGGCACCGGGGGAGTTTTGGGGGGTGGGAGTTCTGTCTAGAAAATTATTTATTTATTCAAAAAAAGCCCCAAACATGAACAATCAATCACACTTACAACTCTCAAAAGTCTGCAGCTAAAAATCTACTCTGCCAAAGATTTTGTGGCCTCTTTCCTCTTTACCTGCAGAATTATTTTCTGATGGAGCTTTTATTAACCACAAATTAACTGTAAATATTGAAACACAGACTCCTGTTAAATTTAAATCCTTTCAGATCCTGGCTCAGGGGGAGGGAAAGCATTTCCAGCCTGTGACTCAGATTTTACTTTTTAATTCCAGTTTCAATGCTGAGTTCAGCCATGTCAAGGAGATTCAAATTACAAAAGCATCAAGGAATTAGGGCAGAACTACAGAAGTGTCTAAGAAAGAAGTAAAAGATGGTTGCTTATTGTTGTGAAAATGACAGGAAATGCACTTCTGATGATTAATTATGGCAGCAGCAGAGGAAGAAGTGGCTCAGACTTGACAAAGAGCAAAAATAAACTCACTTGGAGGCTGCTCCAGCGTGGAAAGTTTGCCTTCTGTTCTCTGGGGCTCAGTCACCTGATGAGAAAAATATCAGATTACAAAACCCGAATCAATCTCCCTCACTGGGTTTAAAAAAAAAAAAAAAAAAAAAAAAAGAAAAACCAAAAAAACCCACCTCAGCAACTAAAGAAATGAAAATGTGCTGAATTATGCTCTTAATCAAGAGGTAAAGAAAAATAATTTGCTGCTGTAATGATTTTCCTCTCAAGTTCTTATCAGTTTTTACCAACTACAAATCTGACACACACCAGCCTTTCCCACTGAAATATTCACCCTGAGGCAACACAGACTTACAGACCTACAGAGAGGTTTTCACGGCATGAAAACAGATGAGAGTTTTCATGAGAAAATAAAAGAAAATCTCTGAGCACTTCTGGGGCTTTTCCCAGCTTGTTCTTCTCTGCCAAGAAACTCCAAAAGTTCCATTTCCTGCCCTCCTGCTCTGGTTTCGTTTTCCCAGGGCCACGTCACTGCCCAGGGCCCTCCCCCTGCTCGGAGAGCACAAACAGCTCTGCTGGAATTGTCCTGGCCCAGCTGTAAATTCACATTATCTATCAGCATTTTCTGCATTATGCAGCTTTTGTTTTCTAGTGCAATCCATAGGCTAAATGAGAATATATAAATCCAGATTTATTATCTTACAGTAACAACAGCAAAGACAACAGAAGTGTCACAAATCATCTCTTTAAATTAGTAATTAGTGTAAAAACGTGACACTGGCCATCTCCTCCTCCAAAAAACCACCTCCCACCTCCTTTAAATCCCAGTTTGGCAGTGAAATATCCCAGGAAAAGTGCCCAAGTGCTAAAAAAATTGCAGAATTTCAGGCCCAGCACTGAGTGCCACATTCCAGGCAGGAATTCCTGCCATTCCAGCTGTACCTTGGCATCACGTTTTTGAGGACCATGCTGATGTTTGGGCTCAGCCTGTGCTCTCTTCTTGTCTTTTTCTACTTCCTTCTTTTCTTGGCAGGTTTTTAAAGGAGATTTTGAAGAACTGCAGTCTCTGGTGTGTAAAAAGAGAGAATCCCTGTTTTTTTCTCCGTATTTAACACATGTATAACATGAAAAAACGGATTAATAAAGGAGTTTGCCCCTCTCAGAGGTGTAATTCCATTAATATATTTAAAAGATTTCATCAGTCATTTTTAGAGTTTCAAATTCCACAAACCAAACTTGTGCAAAGTTACAGCAACAACAAAATAAATCTCATTTTCTAGAGGGGGACTGCAACTGAATGACTACATGTCTAGTTTTTTTAATTAAATAATTAATAATGGCAATTAATTATTAAAAATACCCAGGCCCTGCTGCCCACACTGCTTTGGATACTCCAGATAAGCTTATTTAGTTCTTAGAAATCCTCTGTACTCCTAATCCATTTATGACTTCCATTTTTATTTACTGATAGACAACAAAATTGATGCAATATCCACATTCTGCATTACTTCAATGCTGTGCTAAGCATTGCTAATTACAAAAAAAACCAAATTAAAAGCAAAGCAAACTTGCCAATTCCTTACTTTTTCTCAAGCAGAGGCTTCCTTGCCTTCTGTTTTTGTTTCGTACCTACAGGAAATGAAATAAGAGGGAGGAATTAAAATAAAAAACTGAGCTGCCTCCAAAGCAAAGTTACCCAGTTTTGCAGTCAGCCAAAAAAAAATTACCATGGATTTCTTGCAGGCTCTTCTTTAGTTTTTCGTGCTGCTGGATGAGCTCCTTGAGCCCCTCAGGGTTTTCCTTGCAGAGCTCCTGGGCTCTCTCGTTGGCCTCCAGGGCCAGCTCAGCTTTGCCCAGCAGGGACAGGGCTTTGCAGAAGTGGTGGTGACCCTACAGGGACAGAAATTGGGATTTCAAGGTTTCACCCACGCCACTGAGAGAAGGATTTATGTCCCAAGCAGCTGCAGCAGGCAGCAAAAAGTCAGAGTTTCTATCATCCAGAAAGGGAACTGCTCTCTGCTGATGGATAATCAGTTTTTAACTGCTCAGCACAGTGAAACAGAGATAAATCACTGGGAAGAGGTTTGGAAAAAAAGCAAATTTGCTTTTTTGCTGCTTTCTCTGCTTTGGTAAAGAGCAAATTTGCTTTTTGCCCCTAATCTCAACTACTTTGCAATTTTCTAAGTATCCCTTATTTACTCTCCTTCAGGCCAAGAATATTGGGAAACACCTGCTGGCCATTAATCAGGATTTTTTAATACATTCTACATTTATTCTTTTTGAATAAATTCTTTTTGAAGCACTATGCCAACTCCCAGCATAATAAACATTTTCTCTGTGTTTACACGTGCCAAGCACCTCGTACCAACACTGGCAGGCAGCTCAAAATAACATTTTAAACATAAAAATCCAAGCAAATTGTGCACTTGGCAGAATTCTTAGTCCCCAGGGCTCTGTGATCATTGATTAGAAATCAACTCTGGGTTCTCATCTTGCTTTAAAACACCAAAAAAAGGCAATTTTGGAACGTGTAAGAAACCAACCTTTGGCCAATCAGGCTTGAGAATAATGGCTCTTTTTCCATCAACTGCAGCTCTCCTGGGAGGAGGGAGGGGAAAGAGGAGGGATTTATTATTTGTACCTCAGAAAAAGCTACAGGCTGGTGTAAAAAGCATAAATACACATCTAGTAAGTGGAATATAGAAATAAAAATTGACTAAAACAGCAGTTCAGAGAACTATGGAACAGTCTGGGTGGAAAAGGACCTTAAAGCTCACCCAGTTCCACCCCAAAATGGGCAGGGACACCTTCCACTACCCCAGGTTTCTCCAAGCCCCATCCTTGGGACAATTCCAGGGATCTCAAATAACTACAGCCCCATAAACACAAATAATTCTCCATCTGAGCTTTAAAATGACTCTTTTCTTATAAATGTCCCCCATTTTTAATGCAGCTCACCCCAGCAGCTCAGGGGTTACTCACTCGTACTGCCTGGTGAGGATGAAGCACAGAGCTCGGTTTCCATACAGGAGATGGTTCAAAGGGCTTAAAAAAAAACCAAGATTATGAAGAGTTATCAATGGGTATTACTTCTGAAAGCCCTAAGGAGAAGAAAAATGAAGTTTTCACCAGAACTGCCTGCAAAAACTCCAGCCCCAGCACCCACAGGAAGCCTCACAGATTTACAAGGTTTCACTGGGAGCTTTCATTTTAATTCTCATTAAAATCATTTGTAAGATTGGGGCCCATTCATGCAACTTGCAACTAATTCAAATTATTCTCAGCCTGCTCTGCAAGAGCAGCTCAGCCCTGCAGTTCCTGGAACTCACATGACCTCCTCTGCTCTTTACCAGTCACAGGATTTCCTGTTTGCCACTGAATTCTGCTCCTCCCTGCACGGTCTTGACTCAATTTTGCAAGAAAGGTTCTGAAATCAGCTGGAATTTGAGAGCAAAACCTATCCTGCCACGTGGCTTTTATGGGGATTAAAAGGAATTTATTCACAGAATGTTAGGAATTAATTGATTAAATTAAATT
Source organism: Ifrita kowaldi (assembly GCA_013398055.1). NCBI lineage: Eukaryota > Metazoa > Chordata > Aves > Passeriformes > Cinclosomatidae > Ifrita > Ifrita kowaldi. Next base: position 46,430 of record VZRS01000758.1, read on the forward strand.
GTACACGATGAGACCTCAGTAGGGGTAAAAGGGAGGGTAAATAAACCCAAAATGCTGAACCTTTCCAGGGCACAGTTATAAACCCACAGCCCTCAAAATGCAAAATCCAACACTCTGCACAACGTGGTTTTGTGGATAGTGGGATTTTATCCATTCCCCTGGATTTTACAGACACCAGGAGGAGTAAAATCAGCATTTTCATGACCACAACACCCATGGTGAACACACCAATCCTCCTGACACTCCTGTGGGAGGGGAAAAATGCCCTAAAAATTCCCATTTGATCCCCTTCTCCCAGTAAAGTCTCCAGAGCCTTTCAGGAAACACCTTTAGGGCAGAAATTCAACAAGGCTTACAAAAGGAAATAAAGCCTAAGAGCTGCCAAAATCTTTGATGTTTATTCCTTTTGCATCACAGCTGATAAATATTTGCAACACTTGGAAGAGGATTTCGAGGGAAGACACCCACAGTGGTTGTACACCCCAAATAAATTCATTTTCTTGCAGGTTTGCTCCCCTTGCTCTTGGTCATTTTAAAGCCTAACAGGACTTCTGGAGCAGTAAAAGCACAAAAACCAGCACTAATGGGGGAAAAATACAACAGAAAATGGGTTATAGGGTTGGGTTTTTTTTTTTTAATTAGGTATCATTTGGCCTCTAATTAAAGGGGCTGATGCAAAATTGTCCAAAATGAGGATAAATGTGAAGAAGGTGAGTTCAGTTCTTACCAAAACTCGATGGCTTTGGTGTAGGACACTATGGCACTGCCCAGGGCTCCTTGGAAAAATTCAGCATTTCCTTTCTGTTTCATGGCTTCACTCTTCTGTGAGAGCAAGGACAAACAATTCAGCCCCCACTGGGGTTAAATTCATTTCATTCAGCAGGGAAAAGGTAATTATTTCATGTGGTAAAGGGAATTATTTCAGCATAATGAAACACTCCAGCTTTTGAAACATTTCTCTTTAATCACTTGGGGATTTTTACAACCCCTGATAATCAGAACCACCCCCCAAAACCAACCCAAACACACTCTGAGAGCTTCTCTCACCTTCCTGGAGCTCTCACAGGTCTCAGCTTTCAATTCTTCCACTAAATCACAACCTTCCAGTGCCACTCTGGTGATGGAACGTTTCCCTGGAGACAAAATTCAGGAAAACCCAGTTGGGTGAGGGAATTTCTCTGAGCCATGAAGGGTTTTTCCTCTGCCACTAAAACTCCTGCTCTGCAAACCCTGACACACAACTGAGGGTCTGCAACAAAAGCTGGCAACAGGAGCAGTCAAAAATAATCCTTCATTACTGGAGAAGCCCAGGATGAAAATAATGTTCATTATTTCACCATTTCGAAGAGCAAAGTGGTTTTTTGCTCATTTCTGGCCCCTCCAAGGGTGTCCATACTCACACTCAGCAAAAACAATGGCGAGTTCCACCCGGCCACAGTCCCCAAGCTCCTCCAGGCTCTGCAGAATCTTGGCACCCCCCACACATCTGACCCAATCCAGGGCCTCTACAAGGTGAAAGAAACCCTGTTAAAAATGGGGGGGAAAAAAAAAATGAAAATCAAGAAAAGGTCATTCATATCCAAAGCAAGGTGTTGATAGAACAGAGAGCAGTGCTGGAGCCTTCACTCTCTGAATTTGTTCAGGGTTTTGCTGAGTTTTCAACAGACAACAGCAAATAAAGGCAAATATCTGGAGACCTCGAGCACAGCAGAGTCACAAAAGCAAACCAGACTTGCAAGAGGAGGCAGGGGAAGCATTGGAATGCTTGAATTTGATTTAGAAACGTCTATGTGATGACTGAAATGATTAAAAAAATACTATAAACCCCCTAAAATTTGATTTAGAAACTTCTGAAATGATTAATAAAAATAATATAAATCCCTCTAAAATTTGGTTTAGAAACTTCTGAAATGATTAATAAAAATAATATAAATCCTTCTAAAATTTGATTTAGAAACTTCTGAAATGATTTAAAAAATACTATAAACCCCCTAAAATTTGATTTAGAAACTTCTGAAATGATTAAAAAAAAAAAACAAAAACTCCTCTAACATTTGGCTTAGAAACTTCTTCTTATGACAGTTGAAAAAGAATATAAAAATCCACATGACTAAGACAAATATCCCCAAAAATCCAGCAACTGGATAATCCAGCAGTGACACACAATTGTATTTATTCTGGTTTTCCTATTGCTGCTACAAGCTGCAATGTTGTTTTTTAAATCCATTGCTTTTCTTTTAGCTCTTGCATTTAACATCCAGCAGGCCCCAGACTTTATTCCAAGTGGGGAAAAAAGTGATTAAACACAAGGAAATTCAGGGATCTTCACAGTTTCAAGTTTACAAGCTGGAAAATTTCAAGGGTTCAGTTCTACTAGAAACTGAATTCTGTAAAAAACAAAAATGGAACAGTTAATTTCCCAACCCTACTCTGCCTCTGCCATGCCCAGCACTTCCAGGGAATCTTCCAAACAATTCCAGAAACTCACATTTTCTATTCCACTGCCAATCCTCAGGATGCCACTGATGAAATGTGGGATGTTCTGGAGCAGGGAGAGAAAACAAAAAATTGGGATCTTGAGGTGTGATCATTTTAATTTCTGTCTGCTCAGGTTCAAGCCAATAACATTTCCTGTTCTGCTGGAATTCACCATCCCTGGGACAGCTGTTCTGGTCCATTCCAGATTTTTGTTGAAAAATAAATGTTGGTGTGGGAAAAAAGAATTCATGGATGCTGTGAGGTCTGCTTAGGAAATTGAGCCCCTTGAATCACTCCTGCAGCTCTCTGAACACTCAAGAACCAGCTGAGACATCCAAATAAAGCATCCCAAAATCTGCTCCTCCAAATCCATTTCACTCTGGGATGTAAATCCAGTCTTTGCCATGGAGGAGAAAAAGGCTGAGGGAGTGGGAAGAGGGAAGCAGAGGTGTGGAGAGGAAAAGCCTGTGGGGTTGAGCAGGGAATTTCAAGGAATGAAATAAGAAACATGTCATTACCTAAATTAAAAAACAAAATGTGTAGCTTGGGGTTGGGCAGGGAATTTCAAGGAATGAAATAAGAAACATGTCATTACCTAAATTAAAAAACAAAATGTGTAGCTTGGGGTTGGGCAGGGAATTTCAAGGAATGAAATAAGAAACATGTCATTACCTAAATTAAAAAACAAAATGTGTAGCTTGGGGTTGGGCAGGGAATTTCAAGGAATGAAATAAGAAACATGTCATTACCTAAATTAAAAAACAAAATGTGTAGCTTGGGGTTGGGCAGGGAATTTCAAGGAATGAAATAAGAAACATGTCATTACCTAAATTAAAAAACAAAATGTGTAGCTTGGGGTTGGGCAGGGAATTTCAAGGAATGAAATAAGAAACCTGTTATACCTAAATTTAAAAAATCCCCACAACAAATCCCTTCAGCTGCTGAGAATATTCCTCATCTCCTCCTCCCCACTGTCCTGTTTCTGTTTGAAGTCAGCAAATTTAAAATCTCATTTGTTGAATGAGGGAAAAATAAGTGAGGAGAGGGGGAAAAGTATTTAAGTCATTCATCCAGCAGCTTTATTGCTGGCTGCAAATACTTCCTCACTTATCCCAACTGGAATCAAGCCTAGGCCACAATTTCTTCCTGGAAAGCTGCAACTCAGTTCTCAAATAATGTCCCCACTCCAGCAAAAGGAAATAAAAATAATCCCAAAATGCTTAAGGGACAGATTGAATTAATTTCTTAGACTTGAAAACTCAGATCAAGTTAAAAGATAGGACTTACAACGACTTTTTTAATTAAATCAGTAAGGTCTTCCAAAACATGGTGCTCACAGATTGGCATCATGTTCCAGCCCAGGAGCTGCAAACTGCTGGAAAACAGAACAAGTCTAATTCAGACAAACACCAAGGTGCTACAGGGTCCTAATTATGAATATTTAGGGGGATTAGGTCTAAGGAAGGGAGTGTTTACAAATTCAAATCGAGCCCTTCAGAGGAGGAGGGAGAAAAATAATAATAATGACCAAAATAATAATAATCAAAAAAGGAAGAGCTGCAAAGGTTGTGGTGCTTTCGAAATGTCAGGCTTCTTAAATACTGAAACACCCCCCAAACTTCAGCTTCCCAGGTTCCCAAAGACTCCAAACTCCGGATTCCCAAAGACTCCAACTTGCAGAAACCCATCCTTAATATTTTTCCTCCTGTGGATTCGAGAACTTCTGGCCTTGACCAGCTCAGCCCCCAGCTGGGAAGCCCAACATTCCTGCAGCAGTGTGAGCCCTGCTGGAAGCACACAAGGGAATTCCACAGGCAGCAAGGAAAAGTGGGAGGATTTGGAAGAAATCCCCTTGGAAAACGTGGATACTCACCCGTGTTCCTCTAGAAAGGAAGCGCTCTCCGTGGTGCAGAACAGAGACCCAAAGATCCTGATTTTGATAACGTTGCAATATTCCCTCAATCTCTCCACAGGCTGACTGCACCACACCTCACAGGGATCAACTCCTGCAGGGGGAAAAAATGGCAATTCCACTGCATGGTTCAGGCATTCCAAAGTGCCAATAAACAAAAAAAAGAGATGATTAAAAGCCTCCATCCCTAACGAACCAAACCAAGGAAATCTCAACACTCCCAACTCACCTGGCAACTTGAGGGGGGTTTGAAATGCAAGGGGGAGAGGGGATTTTAGATGGAATTAAGGATAGGGATCTGCTGGAAGGCTTTGCATCCCTGGGTTCTGAATGAAGATAAAAATGGGAGGGGAAAAATTGGAAGGGGAAAAATGGAAGGGGAAAATGGAAGGGGAAAATGGAAGGGGGAAAAATGAAGGGAAAAAATGAAGGGGAAAAATTGGAGGGGAAAAAAATGGAGGGGAAAAATGGAGGGGAAAAATTGGAGGGGAAAAAATGGAGGGGAAAAATTGGAGGGGAAAAATTGGAGGGGAAAAAATGGAGGGGAAAAAATGGAGGGGAAAAAATGGAGGGGAAAATTGAAGGGGAAAAATTGAAGAGAAAAAAGAGAAAATTAAGATTTAAAAAATTAAGATTAAAAATTAAGATTATAAAAATTACAATTAAAAATTAAGATTAAAAAAATAAGAGAAAAAAATTAAGAGAAAAAATGGATAAATTCAGCCTCCATGCACATGAGGAGCTCACAAGGGCTTTTGAGGGGCTGGAAGGGAATGTTCTTTTCCAGGGAAACCATCAGCCTCTCCCACCTGCATCCATGCAATTATGAAGGACAATAAAACCAGGGCAAGGTTGCCCAGAGCAGCAGGGCACAAAACCATCAGGGTTTGTCCTCAAAAGCCACCGTGACTCAGGGCCCTCCAAAAGCATCCTGCACTTGCCAGAATCCAGCTGGAACAGGGAGGGAAGGAGGGAAATTAAAAGGGGAATTGTGGCTTCAGCTGCTCTGGAGGAAATGAAAAGGGGAATTCAGTTTCTTGGGGTGGTTTCAGGTGCTCTCAGAGCAGAGCAGCCTCACCTGAGGGTGTGAAAATACACAAAAATTCCCTTTGCACGGCTGTTTTTATCTGTTTATTCCCACAAGTTACAGCTTTGTGCAGCAAATGTGATTTTGAAGAACTTGAGCCACCTGCTTTTCTGCAACTGGGAATTTTTGGTTAATTATTACTGCAAAACCTTCCCTGCAAAAAAAAAAAATCAACTTGAAGCTGTCTTCAGACCTACACAGCTAAAAGCACAAGCCTTGAATCTCCATGCTCACAGCATTAATTGCCTGCATTCATGTAAATATTACTGCTTATTTCAGTGATATCAGGAGAAAAGGATGAGGACTGGTCCAGAACATAACAATGCTTCTGCTCAGAAATAACAATGAACTCATTTTCACGCAAAATAAGGAAAAAAATCAAATCAAAGAGCAATCCAAAGATCCACAATGCAATAGAAATGGAAGAGTATTGGTTTCGTTTCCATACCTGTTTTAGGATTAGGCAGCACTGGCTGTCCAAAGGTTCCATGACCCTAAAGATAACCACATGATTTACACATTTACAGGTGATATATTTAGATATTTACAATTTCTTCTACTGCACAGCCAAACAGCAAAGAAATCAAAAACAGAAAGAAAAAAAAAAGGCTTTTGCTACAGTTATTCAACACAATGGTTTAGAGAAAAAACAAGTGATATTTACCTGCATATGCATTAAAAAATGTCCAGAGTTTAATGGTTATGAATGGAGAGGAAAAGCTCTACTCATTTAAACAATATTTTTAATCACACTAGAACAGGATTCTAGGAATTGATAATTCAAAAATCAGGCAGCAAAATCACGTCCAAGAGTAGCTGACTAAACTTAAAGGTTTAAGAAGGTAACACAGCTTTTTAAAAAAACAATAAAAAATATTTTAGAAGAAGTTTTGACAGTGTGTGTATATTTCAATAAAACCATAAATAAGTGGAGTAGCTGATTTAGTATTTCACATTACTTTTAAGGGGTTTAAACCCTATTCGAGCACCTCAGGCTGTGAGGTCTGCTTAGGAAATTGAGCCCCTTGAATCACTCCTGCAGCTCTCTCAAGAACCAGCTGAGACACCCAAACAAACCATCCCAAAATCTGCTCCTCCAAATCCATTTCACTCTGGGATGTAAATCCAGTCTTTGCCATGGAGGAGAAAAAGGCTGAGGGAGTGGGAAGAGGAAAGCAGAGGCTGAAGAAGAAATGATTTATTCTGATTTACAGATCCCTACAAAGTCTGTTGTTTTAGCAAACATTGTAAATGTGTCCTTTACTAAGCACTCTGTATCACAGGAAATGCTGCAACTCAATTATCATTTCTGCTTTATCATTTCACAGAAATGCAGAGCTGCTTCTCAATTATAAAATTGATTAATTTAACAGGCCAGGACACAAAATAACAAAGAGGGAAAAGAAAAAAATCAACCGATTTCAAAGTCAGCTCATCTTGAAAGAGAACTGACAGCTCTTACAGAGCTTTGTTTTGGCAGCAGCAAACACCCAAAAAGTTCTTCACTGATATAAATAAATTCTGAATGGAATCACAGCTCTGCTGGCACCAGTCCCTTGTAAAGGCAGAGCTTTACAAAGAAGAAATTCAAGTTATCTGTGCTTTGGGGAGGACAACAAGCCACAGCTTGGATTTCACAACAGCACTGATAAATAACTCCTGATGAGCTCTCCAAGCAGCACAAATATGGATTAGCACAGGGATTTCTGAGATTCCTGAAGCACAGCAAGAAGGGGAAAATAAACAGGCAAGGGAAGTATTCTTGGAAGTATTGAAGCAGAGGAGCACTACAGTTCATCCAGAAAAAGCACAACAGTAACTGAGAGGGAAAATTCATCAGGAACTGGAGCCCCAGGACCCAGGGAATGGCTTCCCAGTGCCAGAGGGCAGGGCTGGATGGGATATTGGGCAGGAATTGTTCCCTGGGAGGGTGGGCAGGCCCTAGCCCAGGGTGCCCAGAGCAGCTGTGGCTGCCCCTGGATCCCTGGCAGTGCCCAAGGCCAGGTTGGACACTGGGGCTTGGAGCCGCCTGGGACAGTGGGAGGTGTCCCTGCCATGGCAGGGGTGGCACTGGATGGGTTTTAGGATCCCTCCCAACCCAAACCAGTCTGAGATCCTGGGATTAAATAAGCAGAGCCTTACTGGGCACAAAGAAATGGATAAAATTGGAAGAGATAAGAAGAACAAAGAAGGGGCAATGCTGCAGTCACTGTGCAGAGCTGAGATCCCACAAACCAAGAACTGAAATCCCACAAACCAAGAGCTGATTGCCCTGCAGTGACAGGGACAGAATCTGTCAGGCTGAGCTGCAGAATCCCAGGAATGGCCACAGGACCAACAGGTTGGGCAAGTTCTGCTGGCAGGATCTGCACCTCAGTGCCTGCCCTGGCCCAGCTGCACAGTCAGTGACAGCTGCTGGCAGGGGACACACGGGCTCAGGGCTCTACCCCAGTTTGGGGTTTTCTCAAGGGAATCATGCACAGTGTGAGGTACCTGTACAGCAGCTTGAATTAATCAACGCTCTGTAGACTCTGCAGATCTGATCATACAATCAGAGAATCCCAGAATGGTTCGGGTTGAAAAGGACCTTAAAGATCATCCCATCCTACCCCTATGCCATGGGCAGGGACACCTTGCACTGTCCCAGGTTGCTCCAAACCCCATCCAGCCTGGCCTTGGACACTGCCAGGGATGCTGCCGCCACAGATTCTCTGGGCACCCTGTGCCAGTGCCAGATCTGGGTATAAACTCCCCTGGAACATCCTGCAAGCTTCCCCCCTATTTTTAAACGCACTTACCAGTTCAAAGTAGGATGGATCACCTCCAAGAAGAGCCAAGGCTGCAAGGTCGGATTTGGACAGAGGATCAGCCATGGCACATCACCCTGAAAGAATGGGAAGAGGAGAAATACACGAGAGGAAGGCAAGAGGCAAATAACAGGTGCTGTGCAATACTTCAAAAGATCACATCACTGAATCTCACTTTGCCTGGGCTCTGTGAAAGCCGTGGTTTTGTGAAAGCAGAGGTTAACGCTGAAAACAGCAATCCTAACCCCAGCTTCTGACATCGACTGTGTTCTACACCCTCGACAGGACCTCGGGGCGCTGCCTCACCCCTGACAGGCAGCTGAGGCACTTTCTCGCTGGCGGCTCAGGGAGCAGCATCTCCAGAATCACGGCTGCACCTCCGGAATCACGGCTGCATCCCGGGATGCCGAGCACCCCGGGGCAGCCCCCGCCCCGCTCCAGCCGCTCCCGGGCTCCCCCTCCGCCGCCATCCGATCCCAGAAATCCCTCGGCTCGCCGCTCATGTGTTTTATCCCGCGGGCACAGCCCTGTCCGTGCCGGTCTTCCCAGAGCCCGGACAGGCTCACGGTACCGCGCTCCGCCTCGGGCGGACCGGGGCCGCGCGCGTCACCCTGCCGGACACAAACCGGGCAGCGAGCGGGGGGGTCTCGGGCTGGGCGAGGCGCGGGGGAAGGCGGGGGAGCACTCCCCACTCCCTCCCTTCCCCCATCCCTATATCCATCTCTATATCCATCCCTATATCCATCCCTGTA
>VZRS01000758.1:55511-70735 GCA_013398055.1 Ifrita kowaldi
CGCGAAGTTAAAGGGAAGAGCCGAGGATGGTGGAGAACTCTCCGGCCCCGTTGCCAGAAAGGGCAATTTACGGATTTGCGCTTTTTTTGGGATCGTGGTTTGGCTTCAGTGAGTATCCCGCAACTGAGTACATCACCCTGAAGTGTTGCTTTGCTGCATTCTCATTTCAATCAGTTTTTTACTTGAATCACATCCATTTTCACATTCCCTAAGCACTGTAGATAGTTGTAATGTTACCTTCCCCTCCAAAATACTGACAAATAGATTGAGTCAATCTGGTCAACAGCAATGGAGAATTTTTTGGGTTCTATCAATTTTTCTCTTGTGGTGTGATGGCTTCTTCATTCACTGGGGCTCCATCTCAGGACCAAGGTTTGAGAGGGTAGACAACACTTCTGGAACACAGGAAAAGGCGTTGCAAACATCCTTTAGTCAAGCAATAAACCAGGATTCCGCTGTGAGTCTTCGTCACCCTCGGGCGGTGAGAAATGAGGGGGAGTTGGGTTCAGTTCCCGTCCCAGGAAGCTGCTGTGGTTCTGTCTCTTGTGTCGCTGTTCGGGTGCTGACCTCAAGTTCCCCTCGAGTTGTGTTAAACCCTTCTCTGTTTGTTGTCGTGGAGCAAGATTTCCGGGTACTGGTTTTGTTGACGTGGAAATGATGAACTTTCAGGAAGAATTTTCAGTAATTTCTTAGAACAGTCCATCCAAACACTGCAATTCCACCTGGTTTTCCTCCAATTAAATGACCCCTGTGAGATCATTTTCTGCTTTAATAATATCTCCGTTCAGATTCCTTTGGCCTCTTTTTATTGAGGTGTTTGGTGGTTTTGGGGGGTTTTTTGGGTTTTTTTTGGTTTGTTTTTTGTTTGGTTTTGGGGGTTTTTGTTTTGTTGGGGTTTTTTAGGATTTTTTGTTGTTGCTATTCTGCAGCTCAGTTTGGTATAAATCCCTGTCTGTCTCCATAGGAAATCAGAAATTAACTGTTAAAGCAAATAGAAAGCTGATGCCATGTAACCAGGCAGGATTTGTATGAGAGGCACATCCTGCAATCTTTTGGGAGAGGTATTTTGGTTTAAAGAGTGTAAAAGCAAAATGTAGGCAGTGTAAAACAGCATCAGTCTTATGGTGTTTTTTTTAATTCTCTTGTGCAGTTTTGTACCTTATCTGGGCTTATATTCCTGAGACGTGGCTGTTCTCCTTGGGACTGACATACTGGCCTCAAAAGTAAGTTCAGCCAATTCAACTCTTTAATTTGAATACATTTAAGACACCATTAATTATTTTTAAATAATAAACCATTTTTTTTAATAGTGGCATTGCATTAAATTCATTTTTCCCTCATGGTAAAGGGCTGCAATGTTTGTGAGGCATTTTTTTACGTGGCTGTGGTGAAAATATTTCACTGTGTCATGAAATAAATAATGTTGGAATGTTTTATGATAAATTTGGCATTTTGCTGCTGGAAATACAGTAAACTTGAGGCCATAATTAAAAAACAAACAGCTTCTTTAAGGAATTTATCTGATGGTTTATCAGTAGCTCCAGTGGAGTCATTAATCTTGGGGGAGTCCAGGATCCATAGTCAGAGGTGTTGTTTCTTTTGAAATTCATCACAGATACAAAAGCAACGTTAAAAGTGATTTCTCATTAAGCATTTGTTATTCTGATATATTCAATGTATAAATTTCTCCTCAGGTACTGGGCAGTTGCTTTGCCAGTTTACCTCCTGGTGGCCGTGGGGATCGGTTACATTTTGCTTTTTGGGATTAACATGATGAGCACAGCTCCACTCAACTCCACTCACACCATCACAGGTAATTGTCCTGCTTATTTCAGGTTTGGATCCTTCACTGATCATTCTGGAAATCTATAGAGAACATAACCCAAATTGTGAGCCTTTAAATATCTGAGTGCTTGGAAGCACTGAAAGAGAGCAGGGTGGGGTTTTCAGCATCCTTTAGAGGAGCTGAATTGATAAGTGTTGCATTATATAACATTTCTGGGCAGGAAAGGATCTGGAAGCCATGAAATGTTCTCCTTCTCTTTTGTAGATAACTATGCCAAAAAGCAGCAGCAGAAGAAATTCCAAGAGGAGGCAATTCCAGCCCTGAGGGATATTCCCATCAGTGAAGTCAACAGGATGTTCTTCCTCCCTGAAAAAGGGATCTGCAACAGCAGATAGTTGTTAGGGAAATCTGGTGGAACAAAGGAGTAATCAAAGTGTTACAGAAGGAGAAGTTCAAACCTCTCCAAGCTACAAAAAAAACCTCTTTCACCTTTTTTTCCCCATAATTTCAAATTAAATCTATATGACCACATTTTATTATTGTGCACCTTTAATAAGGTGCATAATCATAAAGTATATTCATATAATGATAAAATATATTATTATTAATAAAATATATTTAATAACAATTTTTATGCACCTGCATTGCTATGAGAATTATGCCCCAATAATTTATCTGGTCATTCTTGTGGGTTTAAAAGTGTTCTGCTACTTCCTGCTTGGAATTCCCCTCCGAGAGGGAAAGAAGCATCTTTTGGACAGAGTTTAATTCTATTTCCCTTTGAATTGAGGGAGAGGAAATGTGTTTTGCCAGTCAAACACTTGATGATCTTTTTTACTATTAATTGGAAGCGTTTGCATTGTAAATGCACTGTTTTCCTTTGTAAATATTAATAAAATGTGGCTGATTTTGCCATGTTCATCATTTTCCTGTGGTTCTGGGAGATTTCTCCTGGGTTAAGGTGTGTAATGATCCACTTTCCTTCACACAATTCTTTGTTCAGCAAAATACATTGGTCCCCCACCCCCCTAAATTATCAGATTTACTGAATTCCCAAGAATACCAAAAAATAATAAAGGGGGGTTGTGAAGATTTGCTGAAACAGGTCTGGAAATTACTTTTTTCAATTATTTTTAAGGATACTGAAAACTAAATTCAAGGAAATGGCTGCAAATACAGGAACTGACAGCTCCACGTTGTTACAGCCCAAGGTTAAGTGGTTCAGATGTTTTTTAAACAGTGAATTTTACTTTTTTTTTTCTTCATTTCCTTTCTTCCAAGCATCACAAACTCAGTTATCTGCAGGACTCAAGGTTATTTAGGTTGATTATAAAGCCCAGTGAATAGAACCTCAGTATTTATCAAGCCTGTAACCGACTTCAGCAGAGAATTTAGTTAAAAATGTTAATATTTCATTAAAATAGAATAATTTTTTGAGAATTTGTGTGAGAAATCTTATGCCAATTCTTTAGAAATCTATCCAAATTATCATCACTCGCTCTGGAAAGTTGTAAGACCTGCTAATAATCACTTTGGTAGGAATATAAATCTGTAGTTGGTTGGGTTTTCTGCCTGAATTTGAAGGGAAAATCTCCATGCTTGGTATTCCAGGTGGGATTAAAACCCCTCCTTAATGAAGGAAGAAGTGCTTTCCAACATTTCACTCTGAAATGCTGCATTTTAGGTGTATTGGCGTGTGGGGGCATGGTATAAAACTGAATTTGTGTCTAAAGTAGAACAACACTGATTTGTGTGGGAGTTTCAGATTTATTAATGAAGTTCTGGGGTTAATTTGCTGTTGTTTCTCACCCCTGCCACCATCCTGTCCTTTCATTAAATTTAATTTTCACATTTAGGCAGCCACACCCATAAAACCACGAGTTGATGACCAGCAGACATGAAGATGTGTTTGCTCCTTTGTCACTTCTCTAATCACGTTACAGACATTGAAATATTGACTCATCTCTTTTTTCCCTGTGTGTTTTCCATCCTTTTTGCTTCCTGAGAGAGCAATTTCACTTGGAATTCACTGACAACGAGTGAAGGCCACGTTCCCGGGATCATTTGATGTAAGGATTAATTCAGTCCCTTGTTAAGGATGCCCAAATCCCTCCAGGATCAAGGAAAGCGACTGGAAAATGCCCTCCAGCCCTGAGAGCACACAAATCAAAGGGCTGTAAACCCTGGGCAAAGATTGGATCAGTGATGAATCTGCCATTTCATTTCTCTGCAGACCCCACAATTATGGGAAAACCAACAGTGAGGAGACCAAGGGGGGCTGTTTGTTTAAGGAAAACTTGCAGGCATGAAATTCAATCTTTGCTTTTCTGTCACTGCTGCTTCAAAGGCACCGGGGTGACCTTTCCTTCAACTTGGGCACGTTTGACACTTCAGAAATCCCCTCTGTGAGCAAAAGAAAAGCAGGTAATGTGGGGTTTGGGGGCTGAAATATGTGTTGTGGGGAACTGGGGATCCATGGGGATTGTGATTACGGAGAGGATACACAACTCGGCAAAGAGGAGAGGAGATTTTGTTTGTAGATTTCTATAAATTTTGCCTTAGGTATTCAGGGGAAAAAAATCTCCCTCATGATTGAACGGTGGTGCCTCTCTTTACAAAACATACCTGGGTATCAGGTGTCCATTCTTCTCAGAGACTGAGGGGAAACTAAATAAATAAAAGGCAAAAAACCCTAAATTTGCCCTCATTTTCACCTTTCTGACTTATTGGTATAGCACAGTCAGGAGAGTTCAATCAACTGCATTGTCCCTGCTAGAATAAACCCAGGGATGAAACTTCAGTTTTACTTTTAAATGCCCCTTCTTGGATTCTCCTGCAGGTTTTATCCTGTTGGAGATGGACGGGATTTTACACATCTTGCTGTGAAGATCATCTGCTGAGGCAGGATCCCCCCAGGTGGGATTGGAAGGAATTTGTGTGTGGATGTGTCACGATAAAATAACAGAGGTGCCTGGATTCCAAGGGAGTGGGGCTGTGCCAAAGGGAAGAACGGAGCTGTGCCTGCCAAATTTGTGTCTCTCTCTTCTTTCCATCTCAGCTGGAAGGGGAAGGGTGGTAAAAACATGGATTATGAAGATGCTCCAAGGGCTGGAGCAGCTCTGCTGGGAGGAAAGGCTGCGAGAGCTGGGATTGTTCAGCCTGGAGAGGAGAAGCTTTGGGGTGAGCTCAGTGTGGCCTTGCAGGGCCTGAAGGAGCTGCAGGAAACCTGGAGAGAGACAATTCCCAAGGGCTGGAGGGCCAGGACCCAGGGAATGGCTTCCCAGTGCCAGAGGGCAGGGCTGGATGGGATATTGGGCAGGAATCATTCCCTGGGAGGGTGGGCAGGCCCTGGCACAGGGTGCCCAGAGCAGCTGTGGCTGCCCCTGGATCCCTGGCAGTGCCCAAGGCCAGGTTGGACACTGGGGCTTGGAGCAGCCTGGGACAGTGGGAGGTGTCCCTGCCCATGGCAGGGGGTTGGAACTAAATGATCTTTAAGGTCCCTCCCAACCCAAACCATTCCATGATTTTCCCTGAGTTAAGGAAACACACTTTTGCTGTTATCCAAAGCATTGTCCAGAGCATTCCAAAATTATTTGGAGCATAAGGAATGCTATGAGCTCAGCTGGATCATCCCACTCTGGTTGGGAAGGGGGAGAAAATGAGCAAGGACCACCCAAGCCCCTCTGATAGAAAATGGAAAGCTCTAATATTAAATGTTTATCCTGGGACACATCTGTGCTATGGGGTCTATAAACATTAAAAATGCAACAATGCTAAAATGCTAAAATGTTTCTGCCTTCAAAACAAAATATTTGACTGGTTTTGTGTCAATCTATTTTGTTCATAATGCACCTTTCTCATGGGCACTTGAGCCTTGAGTGGCTAAAATGTTTAATTCTGAGTCCTGCTTGCTGTGTCCTGTTGAATTTCCAGTCAGCTTTCACCCAGCTGGGATGAATGGGGGGTTTTGTATCCCTTTATTCAGGAACTGAACTGTATTCTGAGAAGAAAGTTTTGGAAGGATTTAGTTTTGTTCTGCCAGTTCCCTTCCAGAGGGGTTGCCAGAGTCAATTTTGTTGGTGTACTGTGCTATGAGTGAACTTAAATCTCAGCCTTCTGCTCAAAGCAGCTGATAGATGAAGCCAGTGCAGAATAAATAACGTTAAATAGGAAATATTTCAGTGAATTGAGTGGATTTTGTCTCCAAAACTCACTGTTGGGAATATTGCCTTTGCTCAGTTCTGCTGCTGTTGTCATTCTCCCTAGATAAATGTAGTTAGGGGGAAAAAAAATTCCTGTTGTGGTTCTTTTTCTCTTAATCCAAATTAATCCTGCATCTTATTTAGAAAAAACACCTTTCTGTGGCATGCAGGGATACGCTTCCCTTGGCTATGTGTATCCTCAGAGCTTGTCTTAAAAGCTCTTGGAAGCAGAATTCAAGGCTATGTGTGAAAATAAACGTTAATTATGATTTTTCATACACCAGAAATCTGAAATTGTAGAGGTTCTGTGGGGACCTGTCCAGCATCCCTGTCCCAGGGAACAGAAAGTTGCTTTTTGCTGCCATCATTTTGGAGAATGGAAAAGGAAAGCAGCATTTACTGCAAGTGTTGCAGCTGTTGAATTCCCAAGGGAAGGTTTTTGTGGCACAGAAACCTGAGCAAGGATTCCATCTGTTTCCAGCCTTGCCTTTGAAGTTCTGAACTCATAATAAACTCGTTTTTGGGATGCTCTGTTACCTCTTTCCTGTAAATGATGGATGATTCTGAGGTCACTGAAAGCTTTGCAGGGTCGGGTTGCAGATGAGGTAACAAATCCGAAGTGGAAACTGAAAGCTCCTTGCAGCTGAACCACAGAGATGCTGCCTCAGTTCACTTTGGGGCTTCTCTTAATTATTTGCAAGCTGGGAAGGCATCTCAGAGCATTTTTGTGTGTGTAATGTGTGGTCATCACAGACCAGATAAATCATCTTGGGTGCTTTTCTGTTTGCTTTTGCTCCAGACTAAACAATGACAAAGCTGGAGCATAAATCATTTTAGGATATCTTGTGAAATACCTTTAAATTATCTAGATTTTAGTGCCAGGTGTTTGGAAGTGGAGGTGTGGAAATGATGAATGGGTGAAATGTGAAAGCTGAAATGTGAAAGTTGAAATGTAAAAGCTGAATTTTCCTTTGTCACTCTGGGGTTCAAATTCCAATTAATTCTTGTCCTTCCCTATATGACAGGATGTTGTCTCCCAGTGTAAATTTAATTAAAGGATCCTCTTCTGAGTCTGCAAGTGGAGATCTTCAAGAAAATCCTTCATTCTAATGCATTTATTCATTTGGAATCCCAATTTTCCCGACTTTAAAGGTGTGACACTCCCTCTGTTTGCCAGCTCATGGCTGAGAGGAGGAGCTGCCACACACTGGAAGGGGTTCTGAAAACTGTCTGACCTCATCTCACAACCACCAGTGGTGCAGGAAAGGTCAAGAATCTGGAATTCTGCTTTTGCTTTGTCTCTGGGGAAAGCGTGGCAGTCTTGGTTGGAATTAAGGCACATTAAATATCATTTTAAACATAGTGGGGCTAAAGGGTTAATCCTTGAGGTAATTAAAAGCTGCTGGTAGCAAGGCAAGTGCTGAGAAACTCTCTGAGCCTATGAAATAGCGTGGGGAAGGCAAAACAGGTACCACATAATGCAAGATTCAATGTGTCATTAAATGAAATCACGGGGTTAAATCAAGGCTGGGGTTTTTTCTGGCTGGCAGAAGATTACAGGGGGAAAAGTCTGATAACAAGAGAGTGGCAGCACCCCAGAAAATATCACAGCTGTGTGGGTTGTACTGCAGCTGGACGAGGCCAGCTGGGCATGCAGCATTTCTAGCAGAATAAAAATGTCCCATGGAGCCAATAAGCAACAGTCTCTGCATTTTAAAGAATTCCTTGCTTAATTTCAATATGTTTCAAAGCCTATTTTGGGGCTATTTATTGTATTATTCAGCCTCATAATCAATCCAATTTTCACTTTATCAGGAGTGCAGTGTTTAAAATAATGAGTGACTCAGTCCAACGTTCTCTATCTGTGTTACTTAAACCAACCTGATTTAAATCTTACAATCTTTTGTTCAGCTCCAGGGTTTTATTTGAAAGTCTGTAAAAACCAAAGGATTTCCTCCCATTTTCCAGTGCACTGACTCATTCTCCTTGGAAAGAGAATTATAAATAATTTTCTTTTGAGCTTTGCTGCATTTCTCTGCTTGGTCAGATGTTTGTCCATCCATTCCTGACAGTTCTTTTTTTGTCTCTTCATTTTTTTAATGTGGATTCTGTGTTTGTCAGGGCTGTTCCTCGTTAGGCTGAGCTCACCTTCTCCTCCTCTTCTTCAGACTCAGCATCATCATTGTAGAAGTGAATCGTGGCTTGTACAGGGAAACTTGCCAGAACCTTCTCTCCAATGTTATCAAGGAACTTCTGGGATTTGGACTTGGGCAAATAAAGTCTGAGAAGAAAACACATTTTAAGAGAAAAAGTAAAAGAATGCAACACTTGTCCATCCAATCTAGCTTGACTATCAAAACTTCTTTTTTAATTAATTAATTCTGGAATTAACATTTGGATACCAGGGTTAGATTGGGGTTGGTGGCCTGAGGGACAGAGGTTGATTTTAGTGGATTTTGTGTCTCCATGTGGAGGAGGGGGAGGTGTAGACTGATGTATCTATCTATTTATTTATTGATTGATTTCAAAATCCACATTGGTTTTGTATTAAAACCATAAACGGCCCCTCTTGGTTTCACTTTGACCAATTTCCAATGAAATCTGACACTAATAAAGGTCACACAGAATTTAAGATGCCACAGCTTTTGTAACAAATGCTTGTAAAGAAGAGGGATATTCCATTGATTTTCCTCCTCTAAATGAAAATCCCAATTAGAAGTTTCCTAATTAAAGAATACAAACGTTGGTGAAAACCCTTATCAGTCCCCCAAGCTTCAAAAGCTTTTCCTGGAGTTCAACTTTTAATCAAGAGCAAATTAAAGCAACCTCAAATCTGTACCAAGTCCCACTCCATTAGCAGCTGTTCCCATTAATTAATCGGGCTTTGTGAGCTCGTTGTCATAGCAATAAATATAAATATAAATTAGATGAGGCAAAAAAAAAAGGGGGGGTTTAAGATAATTTTTTCCATATTTTCATGTTGTTTCAGGCTTTGTTCAGCCTGGGCATCTTTCCTGAGGGATAAAAACTTGTGCAGTTGGGTGAGTAATTCAAGTGGTGCTAAAACGAGATACTCCAGGGACAAACTGGTCCTTCTCCTGAGAAGGAATGAGTTTCATCTTGGAAAGTGTCACTTTTCCTCTGTCAGTTGCCAGGATTTAACTCACCTCACTGGATGTTGGAACCCCAGGGCTCCTTTTGATCTACAATTTCTCAGTTGCCCATCCAATTCTGACTGGAAAGAGACACGTTTATTAATTAGAACGGGCTCAAAATGAAGATTTCACTCATTTTCTTCAGGTAACTGTAAAATTCCACAGGAATGTTGCTTCGTTTGCTTTTTCCTCTAAGTGGAATTCTTCAAATCACCCCTGTAAGTCTGTTCTCTCATGAGAATAAAACATCAGGACCTTTGTTGATTGTGCCTCAATCTCTATTTTTGTTCTTTGAGCCTTCCCACCCAAGGAAGTAAAACTAAAAACCACAGTGCATTTCAAAGCCAGTAGGAGTTACTTTAAAATTCAGTGTTCTGTTGATTTCCTCAGTGGTTTACTTACAGCAACACCCCTCCCAAAAAACCCAATAAATAAAATTCTGCACCTGAAAGCATGTTTTTAAATTTAAAGTCATTTTCACATAAACTCCCTCTGTGTACAAAATACCACATCCAGACTGGGCCTGGAGATTTCAAATGGAATTGAATTGAAACTGAACTGAAAAATATTCTTTTTTTTATTAATTGAACAAATACAAAGGGCTGTTAAAATGAGGATTGTGTGGAGTAAGCAGCTGTTTCTGCAGCTCTTAACAATAGTAATAATAATAATATATTAATAATATATTAATAAGAACTGATAATAATTTTATGTCTGCCACAAAGTTAGAGATACTCTCAACCATCACCATGTACAGAACACTAATTTAAACCATTATTCCAATCCTAAAGAACGCTTGCAAGAACAAATGAAGAAATGACCAAGTCTCACTTCCCATGTCCAATTCCTGGTTTTCCACAAGGATTTTTTTTCCCCCAGAATTTGCTCTCACCATTGGTTGGTTCTCCGTGGTCTCCCCATCCCTTGCTGTGAGCATCCAGGGCCTCCACAAAGCAGGGCTGCTGGAAGATCAGGATACAACGGGATCATGGAATATCCTGAGTTGGGAGGGAGCACCAGGATCGTGGAATGCAACTCCTGGCCCTGCACAGACACCCCAACAATCCTCCCCCATGTGCTTGAGAGCATTTTCATTCGGTAAATCTGATTTCTGTGGCAATATTTGGCTTCTCCCCACACACCAGCCACCCTCCTGCCCATTCTTCACTAAGGGCTCCTTTCCCTTTAGGATTTCCCAGCTCCAAGTGAACTCGAGATGGTTTAAATAACGCTGAAATCTTTTTATTTATGCAGAAAACCCCCCAAACTACCTCTCCCTCCCTCTCTGACAGATTCCCTGTGCTCACTGAGTGCCTGGTTATTTATTAAGGCAGCAACTCCAGCATTAGTCCAAGGAGGGAGGACAATGTGATGCACTTAGCCCAGGAGAGAAGACGGAGTGCTGGGTGCTGTGGCTGCCTTTTGGTTGGTGGGCTCACCATGACTCTGGATGCTCTTTGCACCAGTATTTTCCATCTCTGTTTCTCTGGAGAAATGGAAAAGTGCTTTCCAAATAAACATAAAAACTATAATAACAATAAGGGTACCACGAGCTTAATTTCAGTTCTGAAATCCTGACTGGAAAGGATGAAGTTTCAGCAAAGCAAATAAAATAGCGAGGAACATTTTCACAAATATATTTTGCCCTTTACTTCTGAAGCTGACAAATGTTTGGCATTTTCTAGTCAGTGGAATAATTCCATACTCACAGTTGGGGATTCCCAAGCAGGAAAAGCCTCCCTGTTCCTGCCTTACCTGCCCAGGTGCTCCCTCGGCCGGGGCAGGAGCTGCCGGGAATCCCAGGAGCAGCTCCCGGCTGCTCCCTCCATGGATTTGGATGCTCTAAAACCTGGGCCAGGCTCTGAGCCCCTCCTCTGTGTGAACTCCCAAAGGACCTCACCTAAAACAAACACAGTAAAAGCAGTGAGATGTCCTTAAGGAGATTTTTTTTTGAGGAGCAAAGGAGTTCAAAGGTAGGACGAGCTCTCACCTTGGAGGCAGTTCCAGGGAGAGCAATCCCAGGGAAACAGAGGCTTTTTGTTAGGTTTGGTTAGCAAATCCCATGGGATAGAACACATCTATATCCAATCTTTCTGTTGCTGTTTTATAGAATGTGAATGTGCAGAATTTTCGGAATTGTTACAGAATCAGGATTTGCTCTTTATTAAATACACTCTGTAAATGCACTTTTGGCGTGTCTTGGGAAAACTCATCCACGTCCTGTCCTAAAAAAAGTCTAACAGAAATGCAAAGAGAATTTTAAATGTAACATCATTTTTTTCATGACTGAAGTATTTTTTGTGTCCTGGCTTTTAAAGAGAAAATAATACCAAAAAGAGTGAAAGTCAGAGGATTTAAAGACGAGCCCAGTGACTTCCTCAAGACTACAGGGGTGGTCCTTTGATTTGATTGCAGTTTGGTGGAGGGAGGAGAAAGGATTAATTTGTCTATCAAAGAATAAAGGTCGTGAGTTCCAACACTTCGGGGAATCTTTTATTTGAAAGTATTCAACAGAGCATTATGGAATCATGGAATGGTTTGGGCTGGGAGGGACCTTAAAGATCATTCAGTTCCAAACCCCTGCCATGGCAGGGACACCTCCCACTGTCCCAGGCTGCTCCAAGCCCCAATGTCCAACCTGGCCTTGGGCACTGCCAGGGATCCAGGGGCAGCCACAGCTGCTCTGGGCACCCTGTGCCAGGGCCTGCCCACCCTCCCAGGGAAGGATTTCTTCCCAATTAATGCCTTTTTCTTCCTATATACATTTTAAACCTACAGCAAATTAATAGAAACCAACTTGGTTTCTAACATAAACTTTCTTCCCAGAGGGGGAAAATAATTTTATTTGCTGACCACAGAGTTCCCACTGAATATTTAGTGTGAATTGGGCACCTTCAGTCTAAATCTACTCCTTCCGATTTTTAAATACTTTGTGACATATATATTTAAATACCTTCACAATCTGAAGTTGTAAATAAATAAATAGTATTTATTACAAATAGTATTTCTTAAAAATAAAAAAATACAGTCTCAATCCCTTTGAACATTTCTGCACCAAAATCAGTACAATTACAAGAGTGAACAACATGGTGAACTGTATTTAAAAACCAAAATATTTGTTAAATAACAGCACAGGTCCCGAGGAAGAATGGCAAACTTCTTAAGTGACCTGAGGTGTAATTAAATATCTTGCTAAATTACAGTCTGGCATGCACATATTTAATTTCAGCAGCTTGGTTTTATTTAGTCCTGATTTAACTTGAAAGTTGAAAGGGAAGTTTATTTTGCAGATGCAATATCTGTGATCTTGCAATCAGATCTGTGAGGATAAATGATTTATTCCTCTGCCAACATGGGTATTAGTGCAGGACTAAAGCCTGAACTGCTGACATGTAACCCTCCAGAAGATGCAAAGTTATTCTCAATTAAATCTCTTGATAAATCCCTGCAAGACCAAGTTTATTTCAAAATTATTGAAAATATAACTGGTGACGAAGCTGCAATGTAATTAAATATAGTTACATGTAGAAAAAATGTGAATATTCCATTATAAAACTAATCAATCAAACCACACAACTTTAATTGGCATTTTCATGGATATCATTAAGTAGAGTCAGGTTCCTTTTTGCAGTATACCGAATTTTAATGAAAGGTGCTTAGTTTTGATGTTTGGTGAAGAACACAGAATCAGAAAAATTTTCCAAAAAGTCAGGGGAATTTTTCAGATCTCTTGACATCACCTGGGAATAACTTTGACAGATTCAGCTCCAACAGAGAGATGAGCCCTGAGCTCAGCATTTTGTGTTAATTGAACGAGGTTTTTATCCTTGTGAGAAATGGGTTTTATGCAATTTTCCCATGAAGGCAATTGTGCATTTGCAAGAATAAAGGGTGCTCAATAGAAATTGGTATATTCAGAGAAACACAACACCTGTACAGCATTTATACTTTTAAATGTAATGTATTTCTTCTCACAGATAAATCCTTGGGAAAACTTCTAAGGAGCAGAGGGAGAAGGAAACAGAGCTGGTCACAAAGCCCAGCAAGGCCAGTCTCAAAATATTCCTTTGAAGTCAAAAAGAGAAGCTCAGCTACTCTGAGGTTACACAGGAGAGCTGTGATGTTTGAGGGCTGATATTACTCTCTGTTTTTTTCCAAGGCTTCCTTCCACCCTCCTTTAAGGAGGAACTGCTTGACATGGTTATTTCAGAAAACCTATTTTAGTAAATTCCCTGGTGCATGCAAGGCCTTGGTTTAATAATAAAAATAATAGCAACAACAACAGAACGTTTTCCCCTCTAAAATTCTGAACTTTTTAGTCCAAGCTTGTCATGATTAAGTTACACTATAATAGAAACTAGAAATCCTACAGCAACTTTACAGCTCTAAATTAATTCTGTGCCAACATATGCAGGAGCTCATCTTGAAACAGGGACTGGTTTCGCCTGTTCTGCTTTAGATTCCTTTGCATGGTGAAGTTTTGGTTCAGTTTTCTCAGTTACTCATAAACTTTTCTAGGGGAGGGGAACCTCAAAAATCAAAAACTGCTCACTGTGGAGCTGCCTGCGTTTGATGCCAGCAGAGGATTTTAAGCAAAGCACGTTCCTCCCTGTGGCAAGGTTACACAAACAGCTGTGCTTTGTGCAGGCTCTGAGGGTCAGCAGTGCATGGGCTGTTGAACTAACCCGGAGAAAGTGAATTCCAGAGTTGAGAGCTTTCTTTGGAGACCGTATTCTTCACTTGTTTTCTTTCCTTTGATGTGCCCAGGCGAGTATTTGGACTTCCTGCACAAGATAAAGCCACACAAAGGAGCAGTGTGAGGTGCCAGGTGAGGAGTGCTGGAGGTTTGTTCCTCTCTCTGTAGGGCAGGATATGGCAGCAGCACGAGGTTGGTGTTTCTTAAGCTTGAGATGAAGGAGAATTACTTAAAATATTTGGCCTTCCACTGAAATTGTAATCTGTTTGTGCCATGAAGGAGGTGTTCAAGGTCAGGTTGGACAATCACAGAATCACAGAACCATCAGGGTGGGAAGAAACCTTCAAGCTCACCCAGTGCCACCCCAGCAGCAGCAGCATCATCCCAAACCCTGTCCCCAAGGGCCACACCCAGACTCCTCCTGAACACTCCCAGAGACAGTGACTCCACCACTCCCTGGGTAGCTCATTCCAAGACCTCACCAGTCTCCAGGGAAAAAAACTTTTCCTGATCATCCCCTGGCACAACTTAAAATCATTTCCTCTTCTCCTTTCACTTGAAATATGAAAGCCGGGCCAATTTGTTCCTTGTTGCTGGAGATCCACTTAGGGATAAAAGTGTTATTTTAGAATACCTATTTCACTAAATTTCCAAGTGCAGGGCAAGGCCTTGAGTTCAGAATAATAATAACAAAGATTGTGCCTTCATGCTCTGTTCAGGAAACAACTGTCACATACCAATCAATGTTGGTGTCGGCTTCTTTCTTGTAG
Organism: Ifrita kowaldi; assembly: GCA_013398055.1. NCBI lineage: Eukaryota > Metazoa > Chordata > Aves > Passeriformes > Cinclosomatidae > Ifrita > Ifrita kowaldi. The sequence continues at coordinate 70,121 of VZRS01000758.1, forward strand.
CCTGGCATTCTGCATTTTTTTTTAATCTTCTCTTTTCACTCACACACTAAATATCTGCTAGGATCAGACTGATCCACACATTCTTTTCCCAGAGCTCAGGGTTGTGATTACTTTCCCTATAAAATACAGAAAGTATTTGATAACTTTTGTGCCTAGACATATTGGATGAGTAAAGGGTAACTTGCTATCTGTTGTATATTCTGAAGGAGCAATTTGTGTTTGCAGCACACATGGCACATGCAAATCCTACAGTTTTATACCCTGGCAGGCTGATCTTCAGTCTGATGTCAGTGTTCAGCCCGTTCTCATTTGGTGAATCCAATGAATTGGTTGAAATTAAATGCATCCATTTGTGGCTTTGGTGGCTACCAGGATACGACTTGGAGTCAGGTGTCTTCTCCTTGTTCTGTGCTGAAGGGATACTGCTCCTCTAGGATATCATCAACCCTGGAACAAGGACAGGACACAGTGTGGAGACATTTCTGAGGAAAACAGGATCCTTTCCTGTTAAGTGTTAGCTTTGGAGAGCAGAAGCTGCAGGATTCATCCTGGGCTCCATCACAACAGGTGTGAGCAGCAGGTGAGGGGGGGATTGTGCCCCTGTGCTCAGGTGAG
>VZRS01000760.1:0-103077 GCA_013398055.1 Ifrita kowaldi
CCCTGCGTGGGAGTCCCACATGTATATAAGTATCTTTCATGTCTGTACCTTAACAGAGGTGCTGCTTCTTCCACTTTGCAAATTTATGCAAAAATATAAGCCAGGTTTCTTGCTTTCTCTATTCCTCTAGGCAGAATTTTATAAACCATGTAATACTACAGTCCCTGCTATTAAGATGTTACCTATAGATTCTGAAGAGATGTGATACTTGTTGTGTCCATAATTTCATTAAAGATTTTTCTTCTTCTCTGGTATAGATCTGTGAAACATCAAAACTGCTGATGTATGAGTCATGGCCTGTTTTAAATTACCCTGGGTATTGAAATTTCATTCTGTGGCAGTGTTAGCTTATCAGTCCAAGGTTTGTACATGATTTGAAGAGAGTGACTCTGCATATGATCTCCAATACGTGTCCATGGAATCAGGGTAAAAGCTGTTCAGAAAACAGTGATTTTATTTAGCCTAAAATCCAGACAATTATTAAACTTGACTGAGATTCAGCTGCCCGTTACTTCTGTTTGGTTGTACTGATTTCAGTGTATTTGTGTAATGATGTGTTCCCCTTGAGATCCCCTTATGTTACCCTAGAAACCATGTTTACAGATTGTAATCCCTTGTACTCTACAGGTTTGAGTAATTGGCTTACAATACTACCAACTTTAAAGAGATTTCCAGTTTAAAACTGAGCAAATGTGAGGCAAGAATTTGGGACCAAATTGCTATCAATATTTTTCCATTGACTTGTTGAACAGTTGTTATAGACAAGACATTGCTATGGTGGTCACAAGGTGAATAAACCTCAAGAAGAATTTGCAGCCTGAAAAGGTTGCCTGTTAAAAATATGTATTTTTCCACTTGTTTCTCATACAATCTGATGTAGAAGTGCTCTTTGGGAGCATCTCCAGTAGTCCTTGGAGTTATAGTTTCTGATGGGCATAGGTAAATGTTCCCAAAAAATGGATCACAATGAGCGTCCAACACTGTGAATGTTTAGATGATTATCTGTTTACTCAGATGTTAATACTGAGACAGGAGTCTTCCCTCCACTGCCCTTCAGTTCCAAACAGAAGTAGGACATCCAGAATTTTTAAAACCTTGATAGAACTGGTCACACTGCAGATGAGTTTTAATAATTACAGTAGGGCGAGGGTCCTGGTCCTTGAAAATATGTACTATTTATTTCTAACTGCTGGAAAAAAGAAAAAAAAAAGAAAAAATACCAAAACCCCAAAATTCTGTTTACATTTGAGAAAGCATGTACAAAAAGTACTATTTAGTACTGGTAATTTGAAAGCACATTTTTTTGTTAAGGGTCTATGAGAAACTGAAACTTTGGGTACGTGGAAATAAAATTTCTAATTAGTTCTGAAAGCACATAAAGCATCTTCCCGTGTTTTTACAATTTAAAGTTGAACCCTTTGGCGCTGCTGCCTTGTATGTAGCCTTTTCAGTTGCTTTCGCTGCAGCTATGGAGGCTGAAAAATACCAGCTTCCTTTGCTATAGTTCAGTCTTTCTCAGTAGAGTATGAGACCTTTTTGGGCCGTTATGCTGAAGAAATTCAGGGACTTTTACCCATGAGTAGCTTTAGGGCGATGTTCCATTTTTCAGAAATTAGTTTCTCATCAACTCTATTAATTATTAATTATTATATTTTACAAATGCTGTAGTTTTCCGGGTTACCATTAAAATGATCCTTACAATGTCTTTCTACAGTTTTGTTCAGCTGATTAACTCGAACTGGTTTGTTGCTATGCCATCCATTTAAATTAACAATCTGCAAAGAAAGCCAATAAAATGCTTCACACATCCCATTACTGGGATAGTAATAGTTACTCAATTAGGCACAGCTACTTCGGTTTTCAATCTGTTCCTTAATGATCAACAGAACACATTAATTTAAAATATTATTAAACAACATCTATTTGAAGAGATGCGTTTTAGCAGGTAGAAACAACATTAATAGGGAGAAAAATGTTGGTTTACTTATTAAGCATCGGCACTACAACTGCTGTCACATCTATGAAGCAGTACAGTGTTACAAACTTTCCAGTTGTGACCTCCAGCTGCAAGAGTGTAGCCTGACTGACTGTCCCATGACTTTCAGAGGTGATGAACTAGGAACATCTCTGAACACTTTTTCCCATCACGTGGATGGGGATGTGTATGGAGGGAGTTGAGGATGGGGACATCTTATTATAAAGTTTAGCTAGCATTTGATATGTTTTGGGAACTTCTGTGAAATAATTGTAATAAATAATCTTTAACAGTTATTTAAGCAGCTGCGGTATTTGCTATCTGATAACAATATTGGTCATAGGAAGCATAGTTCAGAACAGGGTTTAAAGACAGTTAAAAAGATCGCTTGATGACATATAGAAAGTCCTATTCCTAAGCATTAGCATTTCTTACATACTGGAGAAAAATATAATGGAACACACTGTAAGAATTCTGACAGTCTTTCAGTCTCAGGAGAACTACTACAGAGCTGCATTTATACCTTAATAGACTTCCAGTATACTCAGTGCTGCATTAGCAAAATGGCAGCTCTGACCTGAAGAAATGTTCTGTCTCTGAAATGTGAAAAGCATGACTCATTAATAATTTCAGCATTTAAGAAGTGGAACTTCACTCCTTTTTTACAACTCTGTTGATGCTGCAAACATAGGAATCAAATGTGTTGGTGCTTCCTACATATGTGCTACTAGGATTCCGAAGCTGAGTGCTTCTATGAAGATTGATTAAACATCGTACTAATTCTGCACAATCAGCATGTTGCACAGGTTTTGCAGGTGAGTAAGCCAAAGCATGGAGAATCTGCTTTGCCAGACATTACACAACTAAGTCGATACCCTTAACACCAGAAAAAGAGTGAAGTGAGGAAAAAGCATGTGGAAGTGTGAAATTTAAAAAAAAAATATTTTGCCTCAGACACTGATAACTTAGTGGTTTATTGAAACTAAAACATATATTGAAATTTTGCAATGAAATGGAAGGAAAAAAGTTCAAACTTGCTTGAAAAGACAGATATCAAATTTCTGTTTGAACTTACCTCCCTGTTGTATCCTGGCAGACGTATTTTTAAAGTATGTTCTTTTAATCAAACATTCTATAATACTTAATCGATTAAATCAATTATAAATTGATTTATATAAATCTATTATAAATCGATTATAAATTGATTGGTAGCATTATTCTTCACAATTTAAACAAAACTGTGCTTGTCAAAATAAAGGAACAAAGTACCCTCTGTGATGCCGTATCCTTGACTTTTTTAATCCTGTTTGTTTATTTACACACTAATTGCAAAAATTGGTAATCCATATGAGGCCACCTAGGTCCATGCAAATGAGTTTCTACTGTAGGTTCTGATACGGTAAATATTTATTTAGCTGTCCAAGTTATTGGAACTAGCCACTACAATTTTTCTGTAAAGGACAGGTTTCTCTGTAAGAGCTTCCTGAAGGGGAAAAGATAGTAAAAGAAGAGTTATTGGTAGAAAGCTTCTTTTTAATTTTATTATGCAATATTATGTGTTTTTGTATAGTTATATAAATGTATAATAATAATATTATCATCCATGTATATCATGGTATAATATAATATGATATAACCAGTCTTATTTGCTATGTTCAAAGAGAAAATCGTCAGTTCCAAACCAAGTTGCAGTCACCTTGAAGTCTGGGGGGAAATATATGAAAATGCATTTTAGCGTATTTCTGCATTTTCCACTGGCTCACTTTTTAGGTGTTAGACAAACATCTTTGCAATGGACTGAGGTAAATGAAATCTCAAACACTGAGGAATGTAACCTTTATATCACAAAGTTGCTTCAAGTGCCATATATATTTGATGAACATACACTGGTTATGTCAGATACTATTATTTTTAATAATAAATAATGACTTCCAAAAGTCATTAAGCCTTTGTCATGCCTTTTGTCCACATACGTATCTTGACAGGTTGGAGTTCTATAGGAGATTTAGAAATATCAAGGCTTCTTTAACCCGTCTGATAATTATCTTTAACATTTCTGTTACAAATGTACAAGGTGAGTCATGCTATGTGTTTTATATTAAAATATGTCTATAAATGTCAAATGCTTATTCTCTCTGAAATATTTCAGGCTTCATTATGTGTAACAACTCAGAATAAAGTGGGCTTGGACTTACGTTTTTCTCTATGTAGACTCTTAAATTAATACTGGAAAGAATTAAGAGTTTTCCTATTAAAAGGAGGTGTCAGATCTTCTTTTGTTTAGGAGAGTATCAGTCTATTTTTATTGAATATCAGATGAAGCTTTAAAAATTAACCAGAAAATAGGCTTGTTTAGTAATTATACTGAATAAAAAGAGGAAATGTAGTTGCTCTGTGGTTCTTAAAATTCAGGGTTCTGAATCTACATCTTTGTATTAACATGCAGGCATTAACAATGGTTTGCTTCTCAAAAGCAAGTATTGACCAGACATACAACACATAAGAATTTACATATATGGTTTCAAAATCAATTCTACATGAACATATTTAAATATATGTCTTTTTAAAATTGAGTTTAAGTTAATTTTAAAATTAAGTTTATAAAAGGGCCTTCACTGCATCTGCGTTAAGATATTACCTCTGTATGTAAATATGGGGAATATCTGCATTCATAGATGCCAGTGTTCCCTAATTCTGTAAAGTAACATCTGCAAACTGATGCATTTTAGGATCTTCCCTCTAGTGTTAAAGACACAAAGTGTGTGTAAACTCAGATTTGCTCAATGGTAGGCACACAAGCAATTATGCAAACACTATCATTTGTGATTATGTTCCTTAACCTCTAAATAATTGTGGAATTGTTTATGGTTAGTTTTTGGTCTCATTTGTTGATAACGGTTGTTCACTTCTTCCCCTTGGCCACTAAAATGTTTTTTGTACCAAACATGCACCATATTTTCTGTTGTTACAACTTCAAAATGTCAGGTGTAATGTTCTTGACATTTGAATCAAGTACTTAATTTGTATTGTTGACACACATTGGATTAAATTGCCTGTCTTTAACAAAAACAACTTCTTTTACTTTTTTTTTTTTAAAAAAAAATGTTTTGAAACACAATCTCAATAGATGCTCTGATCTTTTTCTGAAGTAATTTGCTATGTATTATCTAGTCCTGAAAAGGCATAGAATGTATACTACCAGAATTGATATCACACCTCTTCATCCTGAAACCTGATATAAAGCAACACAACTATCATATTTACATCAGTATAAGCTTGAAACACAATCAGAAATGCAGTCCTTCTCAGAGAGGAGCAGGTGGGGCTGGAAAACATATGGAAAAGAAGCTTTCTGCTAAAATCTGCTAGAGAGAAGGGAAAATAACTGAGTAAATAGGCATCAGTAACTTGTTGAGACACTGTTCTTTTGCGGGAGGAGTAAAGTCACCAAATTACATATTTCTTCTGCTCATTTTGTTACTTTTCCTGGAAAGATTTTAAGTTTTTCATCTTGAAGTACCGTAGGATGATAGCTGTGAAGATGAGACTGTAGACATGTCTTTTGCCATCTCAGTAATACTGTGATATGTTAGCTTTGGCTTATTCCCTGCTGACACCTTCTGAGCTGAGGTCTGACATTTGTGTTGATTCTGATTCGTGCTCTTTGGGTTTCATGCTCTACTTGACCAGAGATGAGTTTTTCTGGCTGCCCTTACTGCTTGTTGTTTCTTTGCAGAGATATCAAGTTCCTTGAGAATAGACTTAGGCTCATATGTTGACATTTTCCTCTCTCAAGTCCAGATGCAGCAGCAATGGTACCCTTTCTGAAGCTTCTGAAGTTAAATTCTTGGAAAGTGATAGTGTGCATAGACTTAAAATCCTAATCCCCAGTGTTTCGTAATTTAGCAATGCCTTAGGTCTGGCATAAAGACTGTTGGTCCTCATGTGTGAAGATCAGAGCTGCTTGCAGAGTGCAAGTAGCTTGTTTATGGTGCACTTTTGTCTTGGGGTGACTCCATCATGTATATCCCCTATCACGGCTTTATGCCAAACAAGTGATNTGTTACGTGAACAATTTTGTATGAGTAGTTGTGGAGAGTGAACTGTTGAACTGTTTGCCTCAGCTGTTCACTCTGTGCTGTTCATTCCTCATGCTGAGTGAGTGGCCACCTCAGCTGCCGAGGACTGAGTTTTCTCCCTGACCGAGCGACTGAAACTTTCAAAATGCAATCAGAAATGAATAATATATGATGAATACTCATATTTGCACATGGATAGCCTGGTTTGCGTGCAAATATTGGAATTCAGATTTCTCTTGCTGTTTTAGGGTATATCTAGGAATGGTCAAAAACCAGTAACTCTCATGATGCAGTATTCTAAGAATTCATGCCACATCACTGTTAAGTGTAAGCACACTCTCCACCACACCTTCTAAAGTCTTAGAAGTTTTAATGGACTCTTCCTTGTTGCCACTGGGGACCCATATCTTCCATCTCTCAATCTAGTTAATAAAATTGCCTTCAGTTTTGTTTCATAGAAGGAGATGGTGGTATTGCTCCATTGCTGCTGGAATATAGGGAGGTGATGGCAGCACCAAAGATTAGGTGGAATAGTAACTCTTTTGACTGGTGAGTTCAAGGTGGTATGTTGTGTTGTCTTCTTTTGCATAACCTTGAATTTTTCTACATCTTAAAATAGATAAATGTATGTATATACAAATAAAGAATCATATATTCATAAATATGTAAATAGATACATAGGCACATACATGCATTTGCCTGTGTGTAGGTGTATCTCATGGTGGGGAAGACTGAGAGGCACCTATTGCCCAGCATTCACACATAATTTGAAATTCTTTATCTTCTGTGTAAACATCATAACTGCACTCTCCTAAGTACGGTGTTTTCTCCCTGGGTGTCCATTCATGACAGTCCTCCTAATGGGCTTCTGGGGTTATGAAGCTGGCAAGGAACATAAGCGAAGGTACTCAGTGCCTTCCCCAAAGTTGCTGCAGTGTGAAGATGTTCCTTAGGATGGTATAGTTCCTGGTGAGAATGGTATAAGCTTTAAGTATAAGCTGGTATTCGGTTGGTCTGAGCTGACCTTCAAGGAGCTGTCCTAGAAATGCTTCATCCACTCTAAGTTTGTAATTGGTTTGTCTTGGAATGAGTTCTCCTGGCTCAATGGTAGGGCTTAGATCAGTAGGGGAAGCCTGCAGCAAGTTAGAGAATTTCTCAACCAGTTTGAACCTGAACACTTACTTCTGTATCATCAGAAATCAAGTTTGAGAAAATGAGAGGAAAATGCATGGTGAGAATGCCATTCGCAGAGAAGAAGCAACTTGTAAGTGACGTAGAAGAGAAAAGATAATCAGAGGTTTCAAAATTCTGGTTCAGTAGTGTGGCCATTGCCTCCAGAAGCTGGGTATAATAATGTATATTGAAACTGCTTCATCTTTTATAAAGATTTCACCCTCTCAGCTGAAGGAAGTAACTATTCCCTGCATGTTCCACATTTATTGACATTGAGGCGCTTTAAGCTGAAAAAGGTAACTGAGTCTACCCAGAACATCTGCATGCCACATGGGATTCCTGTGGCCTTACCATCTCTCTTTACGAAGAAATCTACATGATGCTTTACATTATACATATTTGTGTATGCATAGTGCCAAATAAAACCTTTAATTATCAGCATAAAGAGGGATACAACAGCTATCAAACATCAAAAGTTTTTACCATCATTTTCATTCTTATCACAGCTATCTGTTGACTTCTTGGACTGTTTTTTACTAAGTACAATATATCTATATTCCATATGCAAATTCCACTGTGAGTGATTTGCCTGTTTTGTAAGCTAGACTGCACCTGTAACATGTGGGATTGAGTTAAAAATGACAAGCAGACAAGCGCAAGGCACATTATCTTGACAAACTCAGGCTCCGAAAATTAGCCTGTGCCTGAATTATTAAAATAACAAGGAGTATTTCACTCAGCTGTGGAGAAATGCTCCTAATTGTCCACTTTAGCCAACTTCTTTCAGACTTCACGATCGGTCAATTTACAGTAGCGGCTTGCAAATTCCTGAACTCCCATTAGAGAAAAGTGCAACAGCAGTCCAACACACCCTCATTTATTTTAATAACCTGCCAAGCAGACATGAAAATGTTGAAGTTGGAAGGCTGTAACATGACAGGAGCCTGACTTGTCACAGCCACATTATAATCTAGTTAAACTACTTTCTTTCTGCCTTTCATGTCTTTTCAGGTAAGTGGAAAACTAATTGTCAAATTACTAATTTTGTTGGCATTAATATCAATACTAGGGCTAGAGAAGCATGAACAGATAGGCCTGTGGGTTTTCTTTATATTGTACTTGAATGCTGGAAAGCATTCTGAAAATACAGAAGGAGAAGATTGGAGCCCAGTCTTTTATCAACAATGACCTATTTATTTTAAGAGGCATTGAAGCTCTATAAACAGACTAGTTAAAGTCTCTGAGTTCTTTTATTATTATTTAATGCCTGGAAATCTTGTTTACTTCAATCTTGTTTCCTTTGTGCATGATAGTGTACCTGATGTAACAGGGCCAGTATTCACATCTAAAGTATTAATGGCAGAGTCTGATAGTGTAGGAGACTACAAGGAACTGCACTACAGAGAAAAAAGTCTTCAACAATGCCAGGGTCACACTGTCTTTCAAAATGAACTGTAAGTAGGTCATGCTTCAACTGCAGACAGGGTCGAGAACATTACTGCACAAAGTGCTTGGGATGGTTGAGGAGCTTGTTGAGAGAACCGGGGACAGCTCAGGTGACTGGGAGGTGGAGCTAATTGCAATGAACATGGAGATGTGTATCTATGTACAGATACGCTGCTCATCCCTGTTACAAGGGGTTGCTTGGCCTACAGGGCATGAAGGTTTCCAGGTGCTTTCTCAAGGCAGGACAGAATCTATTACTTATTTATGTCTGAAATCCATTTTTTCTGTTTGTTGTTTTTCAGGGCGGGGTGAGGGTGGAGTGGTGTTTGCTTGCTTGCTTGCTTGTTTGCTTATTGTTTTTCTTCCTCATTTGATCATAACCTTTCTGAGGAATTTGATTTGGCTTCATAAGTGTTTGTACAGATTTTACTGTCCGTCATGGCACTCACTGATAGCTTCCTATGAATAATAAGCCTTCCACAAAGAACACTGAGATGCCTTAATACTAACATTTCCCTGCAGTACTTGAAAGCTTTTCCTACTAAGTACTTAGCTTTGCCTCCATTTCATCTGGAAAGGGCTCATTATTAGCTGTGTTTTTTCAGAAAGCTGAGCATTCAGCTTGTAGAAGCATGTTACTATTTCTTGTACAGTTTGGGACAGAATTTATTTTCCATTGTCTTTTACTTGCTCTTTTTTCCTCTACTGAAGAGAAACATGCAGAAGCCCATTCTCACAGCCTCAGCACATCAGTTCTGTCCCAGCAGGAACCAGAAAATGTATAATCAGAAAACAAACCTTTTGATGTTACTGATGGGATTATCAATAGTGTGATTGCACTTGAGTCAGTCCTGTGGCTTTGTAAATACTCTCTTTTGGAGAACATGAACCTAGGCAAACACATAACAGCACTGAGCACCACTAGGTCTGGAAAATCAAGCTCTGAAAGATTCTCTGTTCCTCTGCCCATCCTCTCCTCTCTTCTCACTTTTCTCACCATACTTTGTGCAAAATGGGTTGGCAAGGTCTGGAGCAGAACACAAATATTTGCAAAGTGTCATTATTACTATGAGCAGGAACAGAAGAAAGAGAGGAGGAGGGAAGCAGGTCTGCTGGAGCGCAAGCAGGGATGGGCAAAGCTGAGAGGTACAATTAGCTTTTCAGTTCCCAGAAGATAATAAATATCATGAGCAAACTTGGAATGGTAAATGAGGCAGCTAAGAGTTTAAGAGCAGCCAAGCAGCACTGAGGCTGGGTTTTACAAATAACTGATTTTCTGGTGTTACTGTCAGAGGAAGGAGAGTTTCTGTGTCCCCTGAGAACTGGGTCACCTGAGAGCAGCTGCTACAGGGCTGCACTCAGAGTGAAATGGTAGCTGCCTTATGAGGTGTTAAACTCTCTTTTGAGAAGACTCACTGAGTACCAGATTGACTGATATATTGGGTAGGATGGAATTTTTGCTAAATCATTTTCCTGCCTAATTAAACCTTTTTGAATAATTAGAAATTTATCAAAATACAATGATTTTCTTTAGTCCGTGACACTGCCTTTATGTGTGACATATACTCTCCTGTACCTAGTTCTTCCTGTCAGCAATGTACAAAGTATTTATAAATGTGCTTTTTACTTTTCCCATTGTCTGTTTTAAAAATGTCTCCATTTTGGGAGACAAGAAGACATCAGTGAATGTTTAACTTGCCATTAGCATCTATATTTTATGTTTGAAACATTTGAAAGCTTCTGTTTTAAATAAAGATAAACACATCCCTAAACAGCTGTGCAATGCATGACACAGATCAATTGAGTAAGCATCAAAGTGCTTAATAGATAAAACAGTGCTGGATGTGGTAAAATAAACAGGACTTAATCCCTTTATAACTTGAGTAAATAAATACAACTTTAATTCAGATACAGTTTTGCCTTTAGGTTGCTCTGTTCTGTTAACACCTATCTGTCAGCATTAATACCATGTAAATGAGCCACTCTGAGCCTTTCCCCTTGCATCTTGTTTAATCCTCTTCCATTCTTCTAATCATCCTACACACAGAGGCCAATATCTATTTTCATCTGGCAAGATAGGATCTCCTAAGGAATTAAAGACGGTTTCCACTTAGCTCCACAGTAGGCAAAGGCTGGGCTGTGATCTAGGGCTTTAGGGACTTCTCATAATGCGCTGGTGCTCGCTAGATCGAAGAATTGAGTTCTGGCTACTGGATTTTTAATCCTCCTGTGGCTGATGTTGGGCGCTCCAGTGATTTAAGATCTTTGATTGCTCAGAGCTTGGCCCTTTGATTGAGTGAACTTCTGAAGACAGCGTGTGACTGATTTCAAGTTAGTGGTTTTAAGTAACTACTGGAAAAAACAGATAGGAAAAGCCCTGTGATTAAGATGCACCATCTCTCTTTTTAATTGACTTTCTGAAGCTATCTGATGCTTTACTCTCTATACACAAAAGAAAAACTGTATAGATCAGTATTTGTTCTAATGAAGAACTCAAGTGTCACAGTATTTGTGCTTGTTTGCAGTGACATGTCTGTTAAAACACTAAAGGATGTTAGGATGTTAAAACACTGTTAGACACTAAAGGATGTATTTTAGAAACACACTTCTCACAGGGCATGCATTAGAAGTATCAGCAAATAAAGCCTCAATTCAAGGGCTAAGATAAATAGTGAATATCATTTTGGTTTGTAATATATTTTCAGATACTGTATATTTGCCAGCTGAAGAAGAGTACATGCATAAAGGCAGGTAGGGGTCATGGAAATCTATTTATCTTGGCAATTTGAAGTATTAGCAGTTTGTGAAACTTTGAAGTGACCTCACATATTTCTTTAATGATGAAGGTAGGGCTTATAAAGTAAGGCAATGCCTGGGAATGGAACAGCTTTGCTAGCTGGGAGCTGAGTTTTCCTACTCCTGTCTTGCTGCTTAATTGTCAGGTTCACAAAGCATTGCAGAAGGCTGCTCCTTTTGCTTAGTGAGTCAGACAAAGGGTAGTAGCCTTTTTTCAGGACAACCACAGCAGTTACAGATATCATTCCTATTCACTGGGTATGTAATTTAGTTCTGTTTCTTAGACCTCTCTGCAAAGACAACAGCATCAGGATCTTTGCCTTACAGCAATTCAGACATTTCAGGCATGCACCAAGAACAGCTACTTGTTTTAAAAAGTGTAAGTGACACTGCATCTCTTTACTGACCTTGTAGGTAGAGGGGTTTTAGTATATACTTATATATCACATTTGGTATGTTTTGTATATGTTTCTATCTATAAACCATGTGTGCACATCTCCTCACTCCCGAATAGGTGTTTATATGAATGTAGTAGCTTCAGGAGCTATGAAAATCATTAACATTTCTCCTTTAGCGAAATAAAGCCTTGCTTGTCTTCTCCAGTGAAGGTTTCTCATGCATTCCCTTCACCTGTCTGTTCAGAACAAAATGTCAGGTTTTTCTCCATGTTTCACTCCCTCATTGCTTTTGCTCTGTGTAGACTCTCTTAGCTCACTGTTTTGGGTGCCTGTCTCACAGTAGTCTTATGTCTTTCCCACAGTTGTCTTTCACAAGCTAAGGTTTACAATCCTCCCAGATTTCAGCTTTTGCATTGGGGCTGCACTGACTGAAGAATGGGAGTGTTTGATGCTGATACCCTTTTGTTCTGTGTGAACATCCTCTGTAATCTTCTCAAGCTGACTTTAGGGAATGCACAACTTTGCTTTTGCACTTGAAACTGGACTTAGTGAATATGCTAATAAACTGTGCATATGAGTTCGGGAGTCTCATTCATGTAGTGTAGACCGTTCTACTGCATTTCTAATGGGCACATACTTGGTCATTTGGGCATGCTTGTGTGTGTGCACATGAAGTGGGAAATCTGCATAACCAAATATTGGGCAGTATAGCACTGCTTGTATAATCATTCATTATTTTTATTAAAAGTGGGCTGGGACTGAAATGAGGATTAATTATAAAAAGTAAAAAGCATAATTAGTAACATACTTCTCCTCTTACAGCTTTCTTTGTCTCTGAATTCTTTTTCCTAATGCCCTAATTATTTCCGTCTTTTAAAATTCACTTTAATTTCAATTTAACTCTCCCTGGGCATGCAAACTTGACATGTACTTTTTTTTTTTCTCAAAGATTGATTGACAGAAGTTTCGAAACTGTCACGGTGCTAATTAAAACCTTGAATCTGTGTTTTTATGAAGCCTGAAAGACTCTGCAGTGCTACAGGATCCCGGATCTCATGTCTTGAATGAATTTTTCTAACAGCTAATATGGAATCATTATTAGTTGCCTTTCCTCAGGCTTGATATCCAGCTCTCTATTTATCACTGAATTTAGAGCTTATGTTGACAACATGAGAAATAGAAGTCCTCCTAGGCAATGATACCTGCTCTTTCTTGCCAATGTCATTTTACACTTTGCCTTTTCTGCTTGGCAGAGCTGGGCCGAGTTGGCCCTTACCAAACGGCAGCACAGTTTGACTCGGAGTCCTGTGTATTCCTGGGGAATTCATGCTAGGAATACTGTGGTAATATTTTGCTGTCTGCGGCCTGATTGACTCTACTGAAACTGTGTTGTCAGGAATCTTCTACCTTACACTTGAAAGAAGAATATTGTTAGCATAAATGCTGTATGCAACCAGAATTGGGTCCTACTTTCTAGGTTGCAAACTTTCTGGAGGTCAGAGTATTCCCAGAATCTTAAGACAGGCATATCTGGAAGCTAAGGTAAACATCTGCCATTAAGCCACAATTGCAAAGGCAATGTAGAATAAAATCCTTGCATTCTGTTGGAATATGGCTGTCTTCCTCTTTCTAACCCCATATTAGTCTCTTTTACAGTAAAGCAGGGAAAATTATGTGGAGAGCTTGGATTCAGCATTCCTTCCTTTGTGGCACTCAGTAGAAATGAGAAACTGTAAAGCTCTGTGAGAAGACATTGTGCAGCAAGCATGTTACCAGTCCTGGTCAGAATATCCAGAACAGGTCTTGCTGCTTCTCACTGTCACAATAGCTCTGTGTTACTTCTTTGTAAGTACAGTTCACTTCATACAATAAATACGTAGTGTGACAATATTGATTACATGAATAGATCAAATGAAACTGGAGGGACTACATGTTTGAAGAATCTGCTTAAATATGTTGCACAGAGACATTAGTATAAATAGTATGCATTATCAAGTTTTGGCCTTTTTGGGGGGGATATTTTTTTTTGGTTGCCTGTCTGACCTCAACAGAGGATACATTTAGAGTTTCTGCAATCTTACACAACACTTAAAAATGGGTTATTTTCTCTTTCCAGTTCTTGTTGATGTAAGTGTTCTGAAAGACTGTTGTATTTAAAGATTTTTTGGTTTTACTTTTTAACACAGAGTGATCAAAAATGGAAAACATTACCCATATTTAATGTAAGTATTCTTGTACTAAAATGTGTGAAAATAGTTCAACACTCTTTTTTTGAGTTAAGTCAATATTGCTACAGGTAATAATTCTTGCAGAAACAAAATAAAAACTTAAACAGTTTGGCTAAAAGGTCTTTTCTCTCTCAGACACTGAACTTCTGGTATATTAGCTTTAACATTGTACTAATTGTTAGCTCTCCCAGTCACCATAGGCCCTGATTTTTCTTTTCTAGGTATACAGCCTAATCATTAGGATCACCCGCTGAAGAAGGTGCTGGCTTTTCAGTGCCTGAGTCCTTTCTGAATATGATATGATATTAGACTCAGCCGCCTCACCTGTGGGCCTGAATACCCAGTGTAAATCTTTTTGTCTGAGTGCTTTTACTCTCTGTCTGAATAGTTATGTTTTCATCCTCATCATCTTCGTCCACTGTATCAAGGTCAGCAAGACCATCCAGAGAGAAGGACAGAAAAACAGCATAGTGACAAGAGATAGAGCTCGATGTGAATTGATTGGTGAAGGATGATTTCAAAAGATCTCAGCTGCTGTAAAAACAGCCAGTAAAAAAACCCAAGATCTCCAGTTGATAAGGATGATCTGTCTCTTGCCTCTGCATCCCCCACCCCATGCACACTTGCTGTATTTAGAATGTATGTATTTCTTAAGTCCCTGCCTGCATCTCTCCTTTGTCACAGTAATTTTCATGGGAAGAATTGCTATCCATCAATTTTTGAGCTGTTGGACTATTTTGGAATACATCATAAGCATATCAAGGTATAGAGAAGAGAGGTGAAAATGCACTTAGCTGTGGATGGCAAAAAGCAGGTGTCTCCGATACAATTTCCCCTTCCCTATGCAGAAACCTTTCTAGCAAAATTATCATAAGGAGCTAACACAATTATTCTTAAGGAGCTGCTTTTGCCACACTTATTCAGTCTTGGATATAGGGATTATTGCTTGCATTTCTGATTTTAGTATGAACATCTGTACAAGAAATTGCATCTGGTGATAGTAGCTGCCTGCCATGGCAGTGATTGTACCTAATTGCAGACAAGAGATATCCATAGATCAAAAATTGCTAATTTGCATCACCTCTGCTCATAAAGGTAGAAGGGATTATGTGATTTTGACTCATTTTTACCTCGAAGGAGCATTTATCAGTCCCTGAACATCACATTTTCAAACAGAAAAATTTCAATTAGTTAAATATAAAAATATCAATGTTATTTCCCCCCCTTATAAGTTACTGATAGCACTTACAATAAAAGTGTTCTGATTAAGAAGTGCTAGGCTCTGTATAACATGTTATTAATACTCTTGCCTACAAATGCTTATAAGGTAATTTTATGACAAGCACAATAGACTACAGCCAGCTAAATACAGAATGGGAAGGTGGTAGAACATCATAATGATCTTATTTTGCATGAAAAGCAATAATTTTAATTGATCATGCTATGAGACAGACTATAGTTCAACAAAAATGAATGTGTTAAATAAGGCAAAATATGGTAATTTATTTTTTCTGAGCAGGACTTTCTTATCAGTGTGCAGACATTGGTGCATCCCTGCTCCTCTTGATGACTATCAGAGTGCAAAAGGTCTAGCTGATAAAATTCTTTAATGATCCAAAGGTAACTTTGGAAAGTAAAGGATATCAGATATTGAAGACTGAATGAACTATTGCTCTCTGTATAGTAGCAGGGGCTTATCTTTCATACAGTGAAAAAAGTGAGCAAAGTTTGGGGCAGAATGATTGTCTATTTAGCTTTGTGAATTTGGATCTAAACAACAGGTGGAAAGGAGAGAATAGAGCTGTAGTAACCACTGTGGTTTTCATCTTTCCTCAGTGAATGTATTTCTGGTAGTGTTCTTAGACTAAAAAAAATCCTGACATTGTTATTAATCATATTTATTATTACAGTGGTTAAGGGTCAGCCAAGTATTGATCCCCATTTTGCTAAGTCATGTACAAACACAGAGTTGACAATTTAAATAGACTAGTTGAAAATAATGTAGAGGATAAGCTAGTCATAGCAGGTCCTACCTTGTCAGTTCCACAGTTAATTTTAGTAGGAGATGAATCATTCAAAAAGAGATGGAAAGGAAGTTGGTTAGGGAACGATTGAAGGGCAATAAAAGGAAAAACATGGAAAAAGCTAAGTATGTGTCGGAGTCATGGAGCTGCTTATAAATGAAGAACTGCATTGTTATTAAGAAACAGTTATCTACTATGAAGCCAGCTCTCTCCTCCGAAACAGAAAGTCTTATGACTGACATCAAGTCTGTGTTCAGAACCTCAGTTGTGCAACAAATTATTGAAAGCAACATAATTTCTTTTGTGTTAGCAGTAATTTGTTTTCACCCATTTTTACATCATCATTTGGTAGCATACAGGAAGTTGAAGGGAACCTGGGGCTGTTTCCAGCTTTTCAGCTCCTCTCCACCCTGTTCTTGTTTCCTGCAATAACAGCATAAGCCAGTTTCTTATATTCCAGATCAATTTTTTGGTATCACCGACGCTTATTCTACCCCTTCAGACAAGGGCAGGCTCAGCCACCAGTAAAAGTCTTAGGTTCTCATATGACCAGGAATTGCATGTGGTTGCAGAACCTTATACTCTTCAGTCTTCATGGAAGTGTAGCCCATTTCTTGGGGAACCCTCTGTCTGAACAGTCCTACATGACATGGAGCCCTGCCTCACTTACTGCTGGAAGGAAAGGAAAGGAAATCCTTAGTGTCCCAGTGTCTGTCAGACACTTCCCATGGCTTCTAGTATTTCCAATACCATTACTGCATTAGTGCACTGGAACAGTTTTTCTGGACAGGTTGTGGAATGCCCATCCTCAGAGAGCTTCAAAATGTGATTGGACAAGGCCCTAGGCAATCTGATCTAGCTTTGATGTTAAGCATGCCTTGAGCCATATGTTCGACTGAATGGCCTCCCATGACCCCTTCATACCTAAGTTGTTCTGCGATGACCCAAATTACGCTGCCAGTGCATCTGTAAAATCTCTGGGAAAAAATTCTAATTTGATCATCTTTTAAGTGTTTAGGGAGGGATGGAAAAGATGAAGCCTGAGTAGCCTCCAAATGAAACCACAGATCTTCCAAAACTGCATTTGAAGCAACTTCAGCTGCTCCGAAAAAAACTTGTCATTAATGTCAGAGGCTTTTATTGATTCAGTTTTCTTTTGTGGATATACCATTTCTTGTTCATAAAGTTTAAAACAGCTGGTGCAAAGTTCTTCATTAAAGATTATGTTTTATGCAGTGGCTTGGGAAAAAACCAAACGGAGACCACTGCTTCTAGCAGGATCCAGCTTTATTACACACACTTCAGTATTTATATGTTTCTACCATGGGAAAGTTTAAAGAAAGTTTTGGGAATCTGCAGAGGGAATGACAAAACAGCTACACCCCCAGACACTTGGCTGAGCAGACTTCTCTGCCCTTTATCAGCCACTTGCACAAACATGCCATCTCCCAGCGTTCTAGGAGATAAACATTCGCACCTGGTGCTTATAGCTGTGGTCATTTCCCTGGTATGCATCTTCCCGAGAGAAGAAAAGGCCTTTATCAAAGTTGACGTAAACAAGTAACAAGTTGCTCTCTACACGGGGCTCTCGTTAAGGGCGGGATGGCCGCCGCAGGCCTCCGCTTTTTGTTTAAGGACTTTGGTGGATTGAAAGAGTTCTCAAAAGAGCTTAAGTTTATGTGGTCTATTTCATGGGACCTGTACTGCCACTTCTCTATGCCTCTTTCAGAGTTTCAGGAAAGACTTCTTGGGTTTTAGAGTTCTAAACTTCTAGGTACTAACAAGTAGTCTTTTGGCACAAAACTGACGTCATCTGACAATGGATATAAATTTCTAAAAAAATTTGTCTTCATTTTTTCCTCTCCTGAAATAAATCAGAACTGGGTTTAACTGAAATAGCTTCAGGTTCATGCACACTGCAGCAAAATTTGATCGTTTATTATTCCCAGCTGTTCAGCACTTGTAGAACCCATCTAGAGAAAGGCGGTGATAAACTGGAGTAAGGTGCAGATGGACTAAGGGGTGGTTGTACTTCCCTTCCAACTGAACTATTCTGTTCGGTTTTGAAGTTCAACATAGGGTGCAGAAAGTTGGACTTGAGACCTTTTGAAGTCTCTTCTAACCTGAGTTGTCCAAAGAACCATTGCTCCTATGCTAAGAACCAAGAATCCTTTTCAGAGTGGACAATCCCAAATACTCACAATACATGTGCTATGTGAATGTTCCTGCTATGTGCATCTTTTCCTGTGAGGGGGTTGAAGAGAGAAAAAATGGTTTTTTTAAATGCCTTCACAAAGGTAAGTTTACCATTCTTCCTGTTTGACTCAGTGGGGACCTGTGAAATCTGCAGTTTTACTGCCTGGGTAAAGTTTGTTTCTTAAGTCCTTCAGTAATGACTCATGCTATAAATTTTCATCTGATTTTGCAGTTACCATAAATAAAATAATTATGTGATACGAAATAGATAATACTTTAGGCTGAACTCATTGTTAGGCCTGTCTGCAAATCCCCTAATTTACAGGTGCTTATTTATACCAAGAAAGGTGAAAAAAAGTGTAAATTTTGTGTGTCTTTAAAAGCTGTGTAATGTGCAAATATCTATTTGATTGATCTCATTAAAGAGTTTTCTGAAGATGTACTAAAAAAGAAATCTTGCTTGGGTAAGATCAAATTAATTTCTTGAATAATGAACTGAAGGCTCAAACCAGTGTGAAGGAGGTTACAAAAATGAGAGAATGACAACTTAAGCAAATGCTGGCTTTTGCTTCCTATTAAGGAACATCACCTGGTGTCAGCACTGAGTGATTGGTCTAACAGCTGAAACTTAGTCTAAGCAAGGATCTTCTGGATTATCAGAGAGGGAAGCAAGTGACCCAGGACTAACGTACTCTTTTTTGAGATCTTTCACTTTCCTTTAGCTTTTTACACAAAATCAGACCACAGATATAGGAAAGTGAAGGACAATAATTCTGGGGGCTAACCTTCAATGAAGAAGGGGAGCATGGAGGATGCAAATTTGTTTCAGGGGTTTATGAATAGCGGGAAATGGCATGTTGGGTTTCTTTACTACAGTTCCTGGGCTTCTCCTTCCTGAGGGGATACTGAGTTATGCAAAAGGTGTTTTTCAAAAGCACTGAGAAGTTCCAGATTTTTCATTGTGAAAAGTTAATAACAGTAAAACAAGTTTCAGTTAGGTACCAAATTCATTATTTGACCACCTAAATGAGTGCAATTGGTTTCCTTTATGTCACACAAGCAGAACTTTAGAGCAGATTTGGGCTTCAAATGCACTTGTTAAAACAGATAATTTTATTTCATCTTAGTGTACTTGGCACTTGATGATTATGCATTATTGACCTGTGTAGCCAGTCTTCAAAACTGCTATTAATAATGGGAAGTCTTTGTATGGAAGTATTTTTTGAAGAGACCATAGTTTTGCTCTTTTTAGTGAACTAGAAGTAAATTCTGAATTTGCTTTCTTATCATGTCCATACTCTGGCCCTGTAATAGGCTATTATATGTTTCAGGTTCTTGAAGTTTTGGATATGGTAAGAAAAAATGTAAGTGTCACTTCTGGAGTATACAGTAGGTAGTTTACTTTGTAAAAAGCCAATAACTCGGCTTTTTTCTTCTCCCTCCAAAATATAGGTGACAGGTTATTTTTAAAAACACATCTTAGGCAAGTAATTCAAACCTCAAATTTCTATAGTCCTTTAAGTGTCATTTTTTTTCCTAAAGGCTGTTATCAAAATAATCTAAATCACTTTCTTTCTATTAATCAAAGAATTACAGCACTTAAATTTGTAGTTGTCACTCACATAGTTTGTGCCTAAAGCATTTTGAAATTGTTTTGTGTGGTCTTTTCAATCACACTGGTTTTTTTTTTCAAGACATTGTCAACATGCACAAAGAATGGGATCACAATGGTAATGAATTTCATTCCTTTGGGACTTACAAGGTGAGATGTAATCTGATCTCCAAGGGTTTTAACAAAAATAGTCATTGTTTCAGAAATTCTAACATTAAGCACAGTCAACAGCTACTCAGTCAATGGAATATCTTTCCCAGCAAACTGGAAAACAAAACTAAGTTTCCTACTCAGCTCAACAAAACCTAATGAAATCCATAATTAGCATCTTCAAGAAGTTGTTTCTAGTTTTCATATTGAAAGTTCAAAGACAGGTAACCCCTCATCATTACTTTGTGCATTTTATGTTTTAGCAAAATTCCTGAAACAGCACCTGCATGATGAGATGAGATGATGATGATGATGACGATGATTATTATTATTACTAGGTATTATTTTTTCATGTTGTAGAAACTTAAAAAAGCAGACACTGCTATACTAAAGGCCACATGATCTTCTTGAAGTATTTTTGTCTACAAGTAACAGAGACAGATAAAAAATAATGAAGAGTTCAAAGACTGATAGATTAGATCCATTTACATGTTGGAGAGTCCTGCATAAAATGAATATGAACATATTCTTTCTAATACAGACTAGTGCAAACAGTGTAGTAATTTTAAGTTGATTAATTAATCAACTGGGCATTTTTGAGGTCTAACGTATTCTTTGTCTGTGTATGTTCTTAACTAGCTCAAATTGAACAAACAGAATTTATCTAAGAACTTACGGGATAAAGGAACACAAAACTTAGCACAGCATCATAGACTTTCTGTGGTGATATAGAATTTTTTTATTAACTCTAAGTAAGTTTGTGAATTAAACTGTAAAATACAAAAGAGAGGAATATTAATTATTATTTATTAATTCAATATTATTTTTAAAAGTCTATTTTACAGTTTCACACTTTGCTTAGCTCACTGTAAGTTAAGACACTTAAGAGAAACATAATTCATAATAAAACTGGTAATTATTTGTATTTAACAATTAGCATGGCATGTTGATGTAGAGAACAATAAATATATGTAAATTATCCATTGAAATTGACCACCACTTGTGTAGCCAGAGTCATCCAATGTACTTATTAGTGGCATGTAATCTCCTTCAATTGTATTGAATTCATTTAAAAATTAGGCAATAAAGCAACACTGGTAGAAAAAACCCAAGAATTAATTATGTTTAGAACTGGACAGGCACATTGAAAGAAATAAAAATATAAATGAAGGAAATAAATGTGTTGGTTTTTTTCTTGATTTTATTCAAAGAACAGACAGAACTCTTGGGTGATTTTCTCCACCTTTCTGACAGCCCTGACAGAATTGAATGTTGTGGTTTGATGCCTTTTTTTTTAATCGGTAGGACAGCAACTAAGAATTTTACCCATGACAGCCAAAGAGTCAGAACAAGACAAGAAAGGTAAATTTCCTCTGGTAACTTTTGTAAAGTTACAAGCAACTCTGCAAACCCTTGAAAGCTTGAAAGCTTTTTTTTTATTTTATGATTTTCCGATCATTTTGTGGATAATGTAATGAAATTGTAGATTAAA
This sequence comes from Ifrita kowaldi, assembly GCA_013398055.1. Classification (NCBI taxonomy): domain Eukaryota; kingdom Metazoa; phylum Chordata; class Aves; order Passeriformes; family Cinclosomatidae; genus Ifrita; species Ifrita kowaldi. Next base: position 21,570 of record VZRS01000760.1, read on the forward strand.
GCAATGAAAAATAAATTTCCTGGATAATTAGCACATTTCTTTTAATTCTGAGAATAAAAACATATGGAAGCTAATCAATTACTTTGTTTAAATGGCTATTTTGGGGAATCTTTGGCATACTAAAGAAGGGGAGGCAGTTCCACTTCTCAGTTCTGACTGAGACACATCACAATCAAAATCTTAATAATAGCATGTTTAAAAAAATATTTTAAATATTTTATTTGCTATTTCTTCTCGTTTTAGTAGCCTATTTGAATTTTTCTTAACAAGGTAATCTTGTTTTTTTTCCTTGATTTCTCTTTTTTGCTTCTTTAATTATGCCTTTGATATCTCTGGAAAGCAGGGAGATGGAAAGAGGGAAAACAGGAAAGAGAAAGTATTCATTGAGGAAAAAACCAGAATTTGGTAAACATTTGAATAAACTGTGTTTAGTAGGTGACTTGCATCATGTTATCCTCTTCCCACAGAAAACCCTGGACTGTTCTAGTATATTTTAAGGAAGCTATCTGAAATCACACAAAGAATTGAGAGATCAATAGACTAGCTTAGTTGCTCAAGCAGTAAAAATCAATTTTGTGGTCTCTTGTTTTCTAAGCAAAGTTTGTGGAATTACACTGTAATTATGGACAAAGTATGCAAAAAATTAACCTGCATAAAGAATGGAAAAAATGCAACTGTATATATTTTTTTTATCAAAGAGTACTACATTCCATTCCTTAATGACATTTTCAAACAAAAAAGGTTATCACTTAAGTGCAGTTAGCAATACAGTAAATAAAATAGTTAATTTTCTTCTAATATGTATTTTATTTCCATTATTATATAATCTGTATATAATAATATTTCTTCGTCTTCATCCTTTAGATGAAAAATGGGGAAGAAAAAAAAGTGTCTTTGATTACAGTATTTACTCTGATTTGAAAGATAGACCTTTCCTGTCATGAGTGGAACAGATCTGCTGAGAGAGGTAGTTGCCAATTTATTCTGATTTTTTTTTTTCAGTAAATCAAGACTGCATCCACAGCAGCAGCAACAAAAGCGAATGCACTGTCACATGAAAAGTCTGGATCTCAGATCTGTTGTGTTCAGTGAGAGGCTGTGCAGTGACTAGGACTCAGGGAATAACTGACTACAGTGAGCTCCATTTTTATATTTCAATTTGATCCGCTCTTGAAGAGCATATAGAAAGGTTAAACATGCCTCATTCAGTTTGGGCATGCATCAAGCCTGTTTGTGCATGTGAGATAACAGCTGCTAAGTGGCGGTGTGGGTTTGAAGGATTCTGGATATTTTCATGGTAAACATGTCAAAACTCACATCACTTTTAGGTTCATCTTACAGTAGACTACCTAGGAGATACAGGGTCTAGTCCTTAGGTTGCATATAGAAAAGGTTTGCTCAGCGTTTTAGAAAGGAGATGATATCCCTCTTCCTAGGATTATTTTACAGAATTATGACCTGGCCTGCCCAAGAAGAGGAAGACTGACTATTCTTACCTCTCTGAGAGATGAATGCTGTATCTGCTAGGTAAAAATTAGATATTGTATATATAGCACTGTCACCATCTTACCATTTTTGTTTTGTATGGCGTCTGAGAATACAAAAATAATCAAAGTGAACCCTAGGGGTTAGGTAGGCTGAGATGCACCTAGTTTGAAATTCTGGCTGATGTGTGATGAGTGGCTGCAAAAGTCCTGTGTGCCATCAGAAGATGGATACCTATGTTCATGGCTGGTGGGAAAGCAATTAGAGAACAGTATTAGGATCACTGAAACCCCAAGGGACTTAGAGAGTCGTAGAATGGTTTGATTTCAACAGGACCTTAAATATCATCCGGTTCCAACCCCCCTGGCATGATAAGGGATGCCACCCACTAGATCAGGTTTCTTAAACCCCCCTCCAACCTGGCTTTGGGCCCTCTCAGTGGTGCTCATGATGCTTCTGTGTCTTCAGCTTTGACATCAAAACTAGCAGGTAATAGGTAAATTTAATATTATAATTTTAGAATGTACAGGGCACTGAGGACATTGAAAACTAACACAAGTGGGATGTCACACTTGCATTGCTGCTGCAAGAGAAAAGAAAAAGCTGTGGCCCTGTGTGGGGGATACAGCTAGGAAATGAGGGGTCCAAACCCTTGTTCCACCCATCTAGTGTTGGTTTTTTCTCCTGAGAAACTTCTATCCTGGTAACCCGAGGGAAGAAAAAGTACAGCAGTGGATAGGATCCATAGGATCCAATTCAAGGCAAACTTTTTCGCGTATTTAAAGAAGTGAGCATGTTGTAGTCATCATCATGTTTAAAAAGTCTTAGTTGGCTTGTTGCTTGTGTTTTTAGAACTTACTCTACTTAAATGAAACTCCAAAGGGATTTTTTAAAGGGATTTTGTGACTGAAAGATTCACAAGTGGTGTTTATCAGCATTTAGTATTAAAATGGCCTGCTCAAGCCAATGCACCAATGAAAAAGAAAAGCCAAGCTTGCCTTTTAGAGTTCTTTAAACAAAAAGACTTATTTTGATTGCAACAAAAACACCCATAAATCTATGCACATATATATTGATCTTTCTTTGCTCTTAAAAATGACTCTGTCCCAGTAAGTTGGCATATTTCATAAACAAACCAACAAATTATTGATCCATCATATACTCTAAAAATCCTGTGAAGAATCTAGGTTGCTTTTAAGTTCATGCTGTACCTAAGGGAATGAGAAACTCCAAAATGAAAAATAGATGTTTAAAAAGAAGCACAAATATTAGAAGATGTATAGCTACTTTTGCTCCTGCATAACCTTTCACTGTAATTCTTTCAATGTAGTTCATTAAAAATATTCTTTATGAGCTAATAGATTATTTTATTTGGTAATATGATTCTTTGTGGTGACTATTAGTTACTACATTAATTACACATGCCTGCTGATATCTCTGTTCCTTTTTGGCAAATGCTGTGACAGCATGTATTTTCTTACATAGAAATAATACAAAATTAAGATTGCCTGACATCTTGTTAATGAAAGCAGTTATATTCAGCTTGGATTAGAGATGGATTCTGGTCACATGTCCTTTTGAAAAGGAAATAATGAAGTAGATTACAGATGTTTATTAGTGCTAATTTAATGAACAATGCTGTGAAAAGTTAGAGCCACCTAGATTTTCAGTTATTCAATCTATCTTCCTTACAGTGTTTAGCAGCTGACATGACACACAGAGTCACCAGGAGCTTAATTGTGAATGACTTCCTAGAGAGGGATGGCAGCAGGCTAACATGGTCTTTTGGAAAGGAGAGAGAACTAAGAATATTAATTAGTAGTAAAATAAACCATTGTTAGTGGCTGTTTATTCGGTCACTTATCCATTAACCACAAATGAATGCAATTCTCCTCTAAAGTGTAATAGTTGAGCTGCACAAGCTACGACTATTTTTGCAAAACGCTTGCCTTGAAGTAGCTGAAATTCCTGTACTTATACTGATACCAGAAAATAAGGCGTGGGTACCTCAGTGTGAAAGTGTGGTCTGGAAAGTGCTACCCTCTGAGCAGCTGGCTAGTACTGGCGCTGTTTTTCAGGTAGACCTGAAAGGTCCCAAAAGCAACACGTGATAGAAACACCAGAAATATGTTTCCAGCAGTTAAAAACACCAGAAGAATTAGGTTTCTTTGTAATCATTTTACGGCACATCTGAAACAGAAATCACAGCGCTACAGACCAGAGACTGTAATTGTTAGCTCTTTTCTCCCCCTCTCTTGCACCACAGCAGGGTAGAGCTGTGCAAGGAAGACGCCTTTGTGAGTAATGTCCATGTGAAATGTGAATGTTTGCTGTTTGTATAAGTACTTTATGGCAAAGACTGCGTGAGTACTATGAGAAGGGAAAAAGTCTCTGACTGCAACTTTAAGGGTCAAGGGGCTTACCAGAGTTTTCTTGTTTGACTTTGCCTGCCTGTATGTTGGAGAACATCTCCAGCTTCACTCTATTGTACCTCTCTCCTGTAGAGAGGAGATTCTGAGCTGTGATGTTGAACTGGGAAAATAAGTCATCTTTTTCTGAGCTTACGGTAAGGCCCAGCTGAAATTTTCAGAGAACTGTGGTGGAAAACTTCCTTCAAGCCAGATATGGACTCATTTATATGAGGAGAGAAGCATAAAGCTTTCCCTCCCTTGTCTGAGTGAGGGGAAAAAAAAGTCTCCACACAACAAACAGAGAGATGTATTATTAGTATTCACCCCATCAGAGGGATATCAGAATGACTCATACTGAGCTGCTGCTCTGAAGGCTGTTTTATATTCTCAGCCCAACTGGTCTAAGATCAAGGCTTCTCAAATAGGAGTACTATACACTCATAGGCTTAACATACTTTATACTTGCACTGACTTTTTAAAAAACAGAATCCTAAGTTAAAAAAATTGTAAAGCTATAAACACTACTAGCTTTGACTTTCAGAAAGTTACATTTAAAATGTATTTGTAGAGCAGTTGCTGTGCAGTCAGTGTGCAGGGTATGTAAAGATGATTGTATTATATTAATTTATATTTGTCATATTGGTTTTATGGGACATGGTACTTTGAATGATTAGTTCAGTACACCACATTTGATAATGTGTGATAATTGATATGAAGCTGAGCCTAAGTGTTATTTAGGTGCTTTGATTGGTAAATGAGATGTGAACATATAACTTTGACAGTGCATTTAAAAGAAATATTGCATCAGTCTTCCTTCAAAAACAAAAGAATACATCTTTGAACAAAAATAACTCAAGGGCTACAGATAATCCAAAATACAGAAAGATCAAATGTTTCTGATAATTGTTCTGCATGAAACAGTCAGAAAGTATAAATTACTTTTTGCTTGATTATTTTTGAGAAGAAATGCTGCATTATTCACAAAGATGAACAAAGTATTTTTCATGTCAAAGTTTACAATGATTGAGTAATAGTTGTTCTTCATGAAAGACTGCTAGATGCAGAAAAAGAATGCAAACATAAGTAATAAAAGTAATTTTTATATAATTAAAGGACACAATTGTTGAAACAATTTTGCTACTAAGAAAACCATGAAATGTATGCTACCAGTCATTCCTAAGCAAAATTTAAGTATTACTACTGTTTAGTGAGTGCTCTGAAGGTATGTTTAAGACAGAGAAAAATCCGTATATTGTCAGCAAAATGCCAGTTCCTTTTTCAGATGAGAAAACAACAATTAACTTGGTTGAAGTGTGAATGTTTCTGTATTGCTGCTAATGCTTCAAAACAATTGAAATATGTATTGTTTCCGAAAACATATAAGAATAATCCACTTGTTTCCTTTTTTTTTTTGACAGCAATCAAATTTCATTAGAAATATTTGGTAATGTAATAAGTTTAAGTGAATTAGAGGAGTTTCTTGGCAGCTTTTCATTATTTAGTGCCTACTGTGCTACTGCTAATTTGGGGAGGAAAACAGTTCATGATAAATAATGAAAAAGATTTGCTTCTAGCTAATTACTTAGCTCATATGCTGCATAATGCAACAAAGTATATGATAGATTAGTCATCATTTGATCATGTAGAAAACAGAAGTTTTCAATTACACTATATGGCAAGAAGTTTTCTAGTTGCTGTAAGTATTTAGTTTTCCTAACTTAAAATGGAAGTGTTGAGCTATATCACCCTAAGATTAGCTTTATGAGGTTGACAGATTCTTGTTTATTTTCCACCTATTAAAAGTTAGCTATCAAATGTCAGAAGAAACTAGATTTTTCAGTTTTCTGAAGATGGAGAAATGGGAATGGTAGATTCATATCTGGTGCTTGAATACTAATTATTTTTCAGTGTATGTTAAAAGATAAATTAGGAAAAATGTAAAGTGTCTCCATTTAGTAATACTCAATTGGTCTCAAATATCTGACTCCACTTTTTGATTTGGCAAACAAAACTATCCTTACCTCATCCAGTCTCCTTTTGGAAAAAAAGTCAAGCATTCTCAAAGGCTCGATATGAAAAGATCTGGGTATAGAGTGCTTGTCAGGAATATTGTAATGAGATTCTTAGAGCGTGCATACAGCTGCAGAAGTGTTGTATTAGGAAACAACATTTCAATCTTTAAATCTTGAGTATGTTAATTACTTAAAACCTGTGGAATTTTTGTTCACTCTGATACAACAGTAAGAATAATATTTCCTTGAGTAAACAGGATTGCTACGAATACAGAAATTTGATAAACATGGATTCTGTAGAGACTGTTTAAATTTAAATTTTATTTCATTTATACATGACAAAAGTTTTATGAATTGATTTACAGCACTTATTTGCATGGAACTGCATTAAGCAGGTATCGGTTAAACTTTACAGCTGCAATACTGAATTGTATGTCTCGAAGTTATGATTTAAACATTATTTGTGCAGTATGTACACATACAGATGCAAGTATAAATTGATACACTCTTGTACATATTAGTTGAAAGATGATATTTAGATTTATATGTAGTTAATTTCCAATGAAATTATGATAGTAATTACCATCTCCATATTCCACAGCTAATGGACAGGTATTAATAAACTGAGTAATAATATTGTTCAAAAGCCAGTGCCTCCTTTTGTCACCAGTCTTTGAGTGGGAATCTAGTTGGCCATCTTGCAGTTCTTTCATATATGTCAGTGGTGAGTGACCAAAACATCAGCGTGGTTCTTTATTGCCCAGTAAAGAAATAGGACTGAATGCAAAGTGTGAGGTTAGTACTTCAGTACCAACTAATTAGTCTAAGGGGAAAACTATTATATGTAGGTGAGATCCATTTATTTAATAGATCAAAATAATTCAGCCCTGAAAGAATGGTGGGAAGGCAGCAGAGGCAAGCTGTTCACAAGATTATCCTATTGGAAGGATTTTCAGTACATGGGATTATCTGTAATGAGATTAACCACTGGGAGACCAAATTCTGAATGGATGCTTCAGGGAGACGAAATGCCCACTAAAACAAAAGAGAAGTGGGAGGTAAAGGCTACAGGATTTAAATAAAGTCTGTTCCTGAAAGTCCTGTTGTTCTGGCAGCAATAATGGGAAGAAGACTGGTTGACAGACAACCAGGAGACATGTCAAGTGCTCATCAGTAAAAAGACAGTATTAGGAAAAGGGTTTCTAATGAATGGAGCAATGCAGATATATAATAAAAGGTGGCCACTGATTCTTCTGCATCAATGGGCAGCTGAGAATCATGTGGGCAGCAAGATGATGCTACAAACAATCACGATGTGTGTTATGTTTTGTGTATAGTTACAGAGATCGGCTTAGACCGGATTTTAAGTAAGAGCCTAGAATGGAGTACAAAGCTACAAGATGTGCAAAAAATAGGTAACATTTATGCTTCAAGCCATGCAGGAAATTTGAAATCACATTTCATAAGTGATTAGTATTTCAAGTAATTAGTCAGTAAACAAATTTTGGAACTTATTTTCACTGGTGCAACATTTGGACAGAACCTGGTTTTGGGGAGGTAGGTATCAGCATAAACATATGTGGAAGGGAAAGTCAATAAATAAACTTAGGTCAAAATCAAGATACTTCCCAGAAGGTTCAGTCCAACTCAGTATTTTGATACTTCCAATTAACATCTGATGCTGCTAGTGGGAAAGATTATATTTTTGAGACATAGCCCAGAAAAGATGTAGAGATTGCACTTCCATCAGAAATGCAGCTGTAGATTGCCTCTCAAACTTTGGGCATTCTGCATACTTTGTCCTCCTCTTGGGGCAGAATCTCACTTGAGGCATATCTGCTCTGCGGTGACATTAGAATATCTAGTAGAGACATCTGAAGGCTAAAAAAAAGCAACACGGAAGACATTGCTCAGGAAAAGTATTCTGTCTGTAAAGGAACAATATTTTCTTCACAGACATATTTAGAGTTCCACAAGTTTTAAGACATGTGACTTTTGTTTTAGGGAGAAATTATTATATGTAACAACTGGCTAAGAAGCTGTGTCTTACCTAGACCCATCACCATGCTTGGTGTCCATTACCCCTCTCTCACTCTAGTGAAACATGTCAATACACATCTCCTCTGTTGAAATGTCTTGAGCTATTCTACATGCCACATGTAGGAAAGAATAGGATGTATCTATTTTTTGTGGCCAGGTTTTGGTAGTGGAAGTGGGCTATAGGGGTGGCCTCTGTAAGAAGCATATATTTTACATGTCTTGATGTGTAAATAGCAGTGAAAATACAAGTTTAAAGCTTTGAGCAGTCTGAATCTGCTTTCCTGTGCAGGTTATCCAGCTATAACTTTATCTGGGAACTGGAGAGTTAGTCAAATGCCATAAAGCATGTACCAAAGAATAAGGCAAATTTTTGTAAACAGACTTTTAATTATTTTTAATTAGGTGATGCCTTAGATTTTATTGGAATTTAATGGAGCCTGTCAAATACTTGAAAAGAATATTCCTCAAATAAATTATTCAGCAAATATTGCTATTATACATGAATTAATTTATTCAGTGAGTAATATTCAGCCAGCTACACAATTGGTCAAATGCTGCTAAAAGCTGTTTGCAGAAGAACAGTTTTGATGAGTAACAGCAGTACTCTTTGAATAACACATCTGGCAAAGACTACCTGACCAGTTCTATTTTTAACACTTTCAGCTGACCGGCCATGGAAGCTCTAGTTCACAAGACCAATGTGAAACCCAATTATTTAGTATGTCTTGCTAATACAGTGAACTCGGGAATAGTGAATATTTTGCAGTGGTTCACATACCCTTAATATTTTCTGAAAGTTGAGTTTGCAGGACAGCTGAATCCACAGATAACTGGTTGTTTTGGCTATTTAGTGTAATGCTTAGTAGACGTTTTATTCTGTGTTCTTTTTTCCGTGGTAACATGGCTGCGTCCTTCAGGAGATTCAGGACTTCTGTCATCTATCCAGCAGCTCCAAGAAGACCGTGGAAGTTGTATTCTTAATGACTTTTGAAAACCAAGGGCAGCATTAGTTGTTCAGATCCAGACTTCTCGTGGGACTGACTTCAAGCTCTTAAAAGCGTTATGGTTGTGGAAGAGGTAGGTCATGCTGCAAACAGTGAGAAAGCAAGCATCATAGACCATGAGATTTAGAGGGACTGAAATTGTGTGAATGAGCAGGTTTAATACTGGCCTTGTTGACAGGGAAATTCATATGATCTGAGAAAATGAAACAGGCATGATGTGGAAGTACGTTGTGTGGGTGGATATAAAACAGGATTTACGTGATTTAGCCCTGAAACACAAAGCTTTGAGCTTCATTCACTCCAAAAAATCAGGGCATTAGGTAAACTGCTGCTTTCAGAGCAGCAGAAGGTTTAATTAATCCAAGCCAGTTCAGATTGTGATTGCTTGCGTAATCAGTCCTGTGCTTTTATTCAATTCAGAAGTCCAGGATTTGTGTTTCACTTTATACTCTGTAGATTCATCCTGCCCAATATTTGGCAAGGGACTGACTGCACTTGGTGTGTTCAAGTAACCCTGCACAGTCCATGTGAACTACAATCAGAGGTTGTGAACATGACTGAGGAAACTAGATTTAAAATATAATATAAAACAGACTTAATAAAACACATCTGGGAACTAGGCTACTTGGGCATGGATGTGTGCCTTGCTGGGCTCTGTTTGCCCGGGCTGTCCTGTTATGTACAACACTCTACTGCTTTAGCCTTGTGAAATTATATAGTTAAAGCTGAAGCATGTCAAGATGATTTGTTCTCAGAAACTGGACCTACAGGCACGCCTGACATCCCTACTGTACATGTTTCCATGGGGTTTACTTTTGGGTGGTTCTGGTATGATTCCATGGTCTGAATGCCCAGTTTTATCTGGTATGCATTAGGTGTGCTGCTGGGGAGTGAGCACGTTCTAGTTTAATTTCATCCAAATAGACTCTCTGAGACTGCTGCACAACACAAATGAAAACACAGTTACTTGGGTGCATTCCTCAGCTGCACAAAACACTAAGACACATGTTCCTTATAGCTCATGGTAGTAGGTTTGCAGTGTGTTAGATTTTAGATAATCATGGAACCAAATTAAGAGTTTTATTATACTTTCTCATTAAAAATGGCAGGGAGAAAAGCAGCCACATTTTACTGAATTATACCCTTCAGATTTCTTTAAATGAGCTTGCACTGGTGCGTGGGTTGAGCAGAGAGGTGAAGTGAGGTGTTGAGGATTTGAGAAATATATTTATTCCACAAATTAATGAAATATGGAATTACAAATGTGTTAGTGTTTGTTGAAGCCTCATAGCATTGCATATACTCTTAACCATGAAACTATATTACAAATTGTATCTATTCTGAGCTGCAAAACCATATTGTTAGTCTCAGTTACAATACCAAAATGAATATATAATTTAAATCCTCATTCCTACAAGTTTTGATCTCTTGTTTTTTTTTAATTAACTGAGAAAATACCAAATGATATGACAAGCAAAGACCTTTAAATCTGCACTCCCTCTGGACTATAACAGTTTTACTCTAACTGCATCCATGAGTTAGAAATATTATGGGTCAAAGGCAGGCCTAGGAGACCCTCAAGACTGACCTAATTATCTACAGTACATTTCCACTTTTCTATATCTGGAGGCCAATTAGTTTTCACGCTATGTACAGCAGAGCATATTTTTGTGTCTCTTGTAGTCACTTGAGCCTTAAGAATACTATAATATTTCAATATAATAATGGAACACAATTGAGACATTGTGATATAGTAATAGAATGATGAGCTTGTCATCAGAGCTAACTACTGTGTGAACTACCCCCAAAACATGCAACCGTATGCCTAACATTTTAGACAGAATTTGCAGTGGGAAATGATAAAGGCCAAGCCTCTTCATCTGAAATCTACTTTTCTCCGTTTTGGCTGTGTCCCATATACCACGACAATGGCCATACTGCAATGTACTAACATGATAGCCAACGACTCAATCTAATCTAAATGCCTTAGAAAACCATTAGCTGCTTTTTTTGGTTTTTCTGATTTGTAAATTGGAGTAATTTAAACATTCTGTGCCTTTATTTCCTGGTGATGACATTCAGTTCTAGCTTTGCACTGCTTTATAATAACGTTAAGGATTATTCCAATGTAGAAGAGCTAAAACTTACTAGTAAATCATCCTAGGTTTTGGTCTCTGTATTAAAAAATATGAATCCTTCTAACTAAGTGCATCTTCCTCTAATATGAAGCTGTTTCCTTTCCTTTGTCTGTGGAGTGAGTTGAAGAGGGTGCTGCCCACAGGAGTGGCAACACCACTTCTGTGTTGGGGCGTGTAAGAGCTGAGAGCCAGAAAAATGTGGTACCCAAAAAGTGGAGGAGGTACTCCAAAAAAACCCCAAAACCCAAAAAAATCCCCACCTCACCAAAAAAACCCCAAACTCAAAACCACGATAAAACAACAACAAAAAAAGAAAGAAACGGACAACAATAAATCAAGGCATGAACCTGGGCAACCACATTAAAATAAACAGCTGAAAAAATATGATGGCACACAAATAAAAGATACAAAGTGTAATTTCTAAAGCACTGCATATTGAACTGATGCTATTCCATCAATGGATACTTCCCAAAGCCCCATGTAAAGTTTATTCAAGTGTACTTTATATTAGCTGTTGTCTGCCTTTCCCACTGTGGCGACCTAATACTCTCCCAAGTATAACAGAGTTTCTTAACATTCAGCCCCCACAGGCTGTCTGTCTGTATCCACACCTTGACCTGGAATCACACTTGCTAACTATTATTTTATAATTCAGTGAAGAACAGTGTGATGAATGGTTGAAATATTTCTTTTGCTCACTGAATACACACCATGTGCTCTGTTCTGTTAACAAGCCTGTGGCTGAGTGGCCCACTCTGTTTGGGATCAGGAAAACTCTCTAGGCAGAGGAAAGGTTGTGTATTTCCTTGAGAATAATCTTGTTGTGCAGCTGGGAGAGGTATCCAGGCTATGGTGTGGTGCAGGTGGGGATGGCTAGAAGTGAGGTGCCTTTTAGTAATGTGGGATTTGTGTGAAAGGAGGGTAGAAATGCAGCTGAGCTTCAGGTAATGGGGATGATAAGAGATTGCTGTAGAGCTCCAGAGGGTAACTGTGAGGTTGGTGCATGTTAGGAGTGCAGGGCTAAAGGGAAGGGCATCCCTGCAAGGAAGAGTAGATAAAGGGCTCCACACCTCTAGTTTCAAGCTGCTTTATTCAGCAGTCCTGAGTGTTATCTTAGAGCTTTTGCTGTATTAACCCTGCATTTAGAGTGTGGGTTCCTTAATTCTGCATTCTTGCTGTGGGGAGGAGGATTCTCTTCTGAGTGCTACCTTGGGTGCTGGTGCAGGTGGGTCTAATTCTGTGTCCAGATCTTGTGGTGCTTTATAGCCAGATTCCGTGACCTCGTGGGACTTTGTTTAGTAAGGGACAACTTGCTTATTTTAATGCTGGCTAGACTTTTTACTTCTCTTAAATAAAGCTGTTATTGATTCCTTTACTGTAGCTATTTCTGTTTACTGTATACTTGCTGAAAGAAATAAAATAGTGAGTGAATGTTATTGGCTAAATGCTCTGATGAATTTCTTCTCCCTAGCTCTGTGGATACCAATATTATAGAGAGGAATTTTAATGTTTTTTTTCTTTTCAACTTCTTAGTGCCCATCAGAACAGTCATTGGTAAAGAATGAAAAGCTAAACAAATGAGCATATAGAAAATGGTACTTTTGGCCCTATAAACTCTACAGGAGAAAAGAGAATGGACTATTAGAGGCAAAAGCCCCAAAGGAGGTGACTGCTGAACTGAGGCAAACACTGCCTGGAAAGTAGGAGATTAGAAACATGTAGGTGACAGACCTTCACCTAGAAAGCTTTATTTCAGTTGTTCAAATCTAGTGAAAAACGAATAAAATTGGTGACAGCTGAGAAAATAGTGACCACTGTTGTGCTGTCAGAGATTTGGTGAAATATGAGTAATACTAAGAAATTGGGGACTGAATGTTATGAGAACTTCAGGATGCCCAAAGCAGGGTACCAGCAGTGCTGGCGAGGCTGAGGTGCCGCATTCCAGGGATGATGATTCCACCACTTCCCTGGGCAGCCTATTCCAGTGCTTCCAAATCACCCTTTCTGTAAAATAATTTTTCCTAATATCCAACCTAAACCTCCACAGGTGCAACTTTAGGCTGTTTTCTCTTGCTCTGATAAATGTAAGCTTCTTGTCAGACCAGGGCATGTCTGAGTAAAATGTAATACTTTGTGTTAGACTGACCCTTTTTTGGTCCCTTCTGGCCTTAATATATGTAGATTCTGATCTTTTTGACTGTACCAAGTGCAGGTGCCCAGATGCTGCAGGGGCCTCTGTGATGAGTGGCTGGACACAGCCCATTCCAGCCAGTCCCCATGGCTCCACCACAGGGCATGACTGGGCCCTGCAGCCGAGGTGGTGGCACCTTGGGGAAAACCTGGATAAGAAAGGGTGAAAAAATGCCATACAGACAGGTTCCTGAAGGACTGCAGTCCATGATGGAGCAGTGGGCAGAGAGGAACTGCTGTGTACTGAACACATGCTTCTCCCATTCCCTCCCGTGCTGCTCCAGGGGAGTCAGTAGAGGTGTCTGGAGTGCAGGACTTCATGCTGTGCAGGAGAAAGGGGGAAGGACAGGTGAAGTCTTTGTTTCTCGCTACCTGAATCTCTTTTTAATTCTCTTTATCCTGACAGGGAAACTTCTGATCCTATTTTCTCACCTTGCCCAACTGGGGAGCAGGTGTGAGTGAGAAGCTGGATGCGTATTTGGCTATTGGGCACATTGAGCCCACACACTGACACACAGAAGTGAAGGTCTGAGTATGCCACATGAATCTGGAGTATACTTCTGTGTCATAGTCTTTTATGGGGTTTGCTGCAAAAACAGTGTGCATATAATGTTTCATTTGGTCAGATTTGAAACACTTACATATCACCTAATGAATTAAATAGGATAAAATATGATGTTGGAATTTTAGGTTCAAGGAGAAATAATGTTGGTAGAGATCCTAATAGAGAACTTGCATAATTCTGAAGCAAGCTCAAAACAGGAAAGGTCTAAAGTTTTCCTATATGATGATGCCAGAAAAACCATTTCTGTGACTGTAATAAAAGTGGCTGGACAACGCAGTATTGCAGGTCAGTGCTTGTCTATTTCTGTGTAGGCAGTGAGTATAACAACAAACTGTAAATAAGGTGGATGAATTTATTTGAGAAATTGGAATGAAAAACGAGAAACTGTCCTACCTGCATGATGTGGAGACAATGACATAAATTTGAACGTGTGTGGGTTTGGTCTCTCCACTGTATCTTTGGAAGAGGTATAAATACGCATTGCTATTGTGTTTTATGCAAGTAGAACCAAAACAGTAATGCAACATGGGCAATTTAGGTAAGGAAACCTAATCAGAACACAGCTTAATTGGTAAAGTAGTGATCTTACAAACAGTCAACAGAAAACCAGCCCAAATCATTAAGAAAAGTTTGAATAGGGTTTTAGTTGGTTAAATTTAAGGTTAAGATTTGTTGGTTAAATCTATATGGCTTTCCTGATAAGTGGCCACAAAAGTGTTTGTGACATGATGTGTTCTGCACTCTGTCCACCTCCTGGGCATTGCAAGCAGCTGAGGAAAACCTTGCCTGGGTATGCCTGGCAGCATATTAACCATACAAAGCTTTCCAGAGTCCTTAGGGAAATAGGCTTCTGCATGTTTTAGAGCATGGCCTTCTGCTTTGCCTAGGGCTTCATGTCTGGGATTGCTACCTAGATAGATGGTGACTGTGGAATCAAGCGGAGAGCTTCTTTCAAATGACAGTCTGCATGTACTTGTGGGCACCAGATTTTCATCTGGCCGGGCTAGACCTGGGAAGTTTGCAGTAGTTTTGAACACTAAGCAGTGCTGGGCATGTGACATTAAAGGTTATGAACCTAAAATAGAGCATATTATGTTCCAATCACAGCCATTTATTTTACAGTTTTGACACATTAGGTTGTAAGGTGTATGTTGTTCTTAGTGGCTATTCTAAAGGTATTTCGAGTTTCCTCCCCCTAAAAGATAACAGTAGTGTGTTAGCCATTTGATATACATATGCTGTAGGAGCTGTAGCAGAAGACATTAAGAGATATTGGAAAAAGCAGGGAAAACAAAAGATGTGATTCCAGGTGCTGGAAAAAATATTAAATATAACAATATTATTACTGTGGACTTGTGTCAATTTTGCCTCCAGAGATGCATCTATATGGTATGCTTCTAGGGCATATACTCAGTCTCCAACTTTCATGAGTCCTAAATTCCAGCAAATTTTTGATATTATCTCTGTCAGACCTCAGTGGTCTTTGAGGAAGAAAATTATTTTTAGCACTATAGCTCTTAGAAAAGGGATAAAGAAGAAATGTTCAAACACCTTTAAGTACTTGTCTCAAGAGGGTTGAGCTTAAATCATCATTTAATCTCTTCTATGCTGAGACTAGAGGTCTGAGAAAGAATTTTTGTTTAAAGCAAAATCGGTGAATTTGGACTTCTGTTTTCTGTGAGGACAAAATTAGTCTATGTTTCCAATGATATTGTGAAAAATAGCTCACCTATTTTGAGAGGAAAAAAATTCAGGATGGTTGAAAAGATGAAGTTTAGTCTAAATAAAACCAATCTACTCCTGTAACAATAAAAAGAATAATTTAAAAGGCAGCATCTCAGGATTTAGGCACAAATGCAGTCTTCATGACCCTTGTCTTTGTTAACAAAGATTTCCTCTTCTTTTCTCCTTCCAATATTATAGCTTTGTGTCTTACCACTTTCTTGTTTTCATGTAAGTGACTTTCAGCATAGTTGGACCCTGCAGTTGGACTAACCTGAGTCCCAAGAAGGAGGGTTTTATTTGCAATGCTAACCAGAACCCAGCTTCCTAGGGACAGCTTCTCTGTTGCAACTTCTTATTTTTTTTTCCCTTGAGGAATTTTTTCCAGCTTTCATAAAGTAAAGGAGTTTAGGCATTATTAACACTACCTCATATAGGCACTGCATCAGTATCAGTGTGCTAAGCCCCTTTGATATAATGGAAATAGACATGTAGATTTCCTGATCTGTACCCAAAGATCACAGACTGTGCAAATCTCTAGTACTTTGTGGCTGACGAGCTGCTTGGGTGTGTTCTTTAATTACTCACAGACAGGAGCAGTAGCATATAATGTCATACAGCAAAGCAATTGTCAGGTACTGAATGGCAATAGTGGCACAATAGTGGTCGGTGCTTGTGAAGCTCTACAGGCTCCTGGCTCCCCGTGTACCTGGCTGGTAGAAGTTCATACGTGGGAAGGCAGCCAGCTCACAGTGTGGAGGCAACACAGCTGTGGCTCCACTGTCAGTGTAGGTAGGACTAGGAAACATGAGAGTGTGTGTCGGAGATGATTGTCAACAGCAGAATATGAAAGGGGCTAAAGATTAGAAGATAGAGGGGGCTGAGAGACTGGCAAGTCATGCAGGACATACATTTGCTGAAGTGCTCCAAATCACGGTTTCCTCCCTGACCATCTGTATGGCCAGGTTAGGTATTTATGGGAGATAATTTGAGGACGTGCATTAAGTTCGGCTCGTTTCTTCTGCCTATTTTGTGGGCGTCAGCTTCTGAAAACGCGGTTGTGGCTAAACGACTTTAAATCCATCTGGTGGCAGTGACAGTCTGTCTGCCACAGAGGAGGCTTTTTAAAGCTCTGATCACACTGTGCGCATTGCAGTCATGCTGGAATACAGAACGTCATGCTTTGTGACCCCCTTAGTCTCTGTGAGAACATGGATGCGTGTGTGGTGCAGAACTGCCACTACACAGTTGAACCAGGTGGACTGTCCTTGTACTCCTCAGGCTCCTGTCTTCCTAACCTGCTTTTAATTTGAAGCTCTTGATGGCTCACTCATCCTCAGTGACCCTCAGTGACCTAGTATGGGAGTTGTCACAAAACTAGACCCTCCTCTGTAGGACTTTTAAAGCCCTGCAGAGCCTCTGCAGTGTGTTTGTGCTGGTGAGTGGACACATCCGCCCTTGCTGGCATGCAATGTGCTAGTCAGTGATCATGTGTTTTTCAACAAAAAGTGTGAAAATGTGGTTTACTGTGTCGTGTGTAGCAATCTCTGAACTGTCAAAATTATTTCTTCTAAAATCAATCTTTCTGATTTTAGTCTCTCTTCTATTTGAAGGAGAGTATGAGTAAGGCACATACTAGGAAATTCTAATTGTAAGAGGTTAATATTGAACTCTTTGTAACTGAAATATTGAGAACGTATTTGAGTGGACTATTTCAGTGAATTTTAGTTAAGTAAAGCTTAATGTTTTGGCTTTTTTTTTTTTTTTTTCTGAAAGCTTTTCAGGCTTTTCTAGTGTATTCTTTTCTTTGATCTTCTTTTGTAATAACATGATAGTCTCACATTTCAATAGAAAAACTGGAACTAAAGTATACATGAAAAAGTCCATAACAGCTCTCTTGCTGTTTATTTCAACAATCTTAATTAAAGAAAAACCTAATCCTACAACAGACTTGTGATTTGCCTTTTCTTTGAAGCGCAATTAGTTTTCATTCATATCCCTTGATGTCAGTGAGGGAAAACTACTGGTGGGCGCATCAGTGCTGATGGGGTTCAATTAATACTTTTTTTTTGCCTGAAACGTATCTCACAATAAAACCATGCACACAACACACATGCACACACACACATAGGAAAATAACCTCTGTATTCATGCTGCCTGCAAAGCCATGTCTAAGTCTCTCTTGGCTGCTAGCCAAAGTCTCTAAAAACCCATTAAGGCTATTACAGAAATTATTTCTCTTCCTTTGTGAGCTGGGTAAATTTCACAGTTATCATTGCAGAAGGAAATGAATTGGGAATATATCTGTCTGGGGATAGTTGGCTCTTCAGTGGGAATTAAGCCAACTCAATGTAAAACAGCAGCTGTGTGTGTCAGTGCACGTACTTGCAGGAGAGCGTCAGTGGATGGCACTGTAATATAACTATTGTGCCAGAAATATCCGAAAATTTTAAGTGCTGTCTGGTATTTGTGAATAAATTTATATCTTTGCAATTACAATCTTTATTGGAAATCAGCTTTTGCTTTAAAATTTTATGTAAACCAATATTTCCCATGAGGTGTGCTTTCCAGATGCAGGAGAAGTAAGCAGTTCATTCCCAAAATGGTGCAGCAGCATCATGTTTGGCATTGAATGGTGACCTTGTCGGATCATGCTAACAATATAAAAACATACAATACAAATTCAGGAGATTTACAAAGATGGAAGGATTTGGCCTGTGTACTGTCTTATACATCACAATATTTGCAGTTGGAATTACCAGTTTAGGGGAAGTTTTTGATCAGCATGAAGTTGGAAGCAGCAGAATTTCCTTTTGATTTGTGAGCTTAGGTAAGTACAACTTATACAGTCTGCCATTTCAAAGTGCACAGAGAACAGAATTGCTTTTCTTTTTTAAAAATTCTTAAAAAATTAAATTCTTAAATTCTTTTAAAAATTTAAAAATTTCTTTTTTAAAAAAATTCCACTTTTCCAATGCTGTGAAACTTCAAGTTTCTGGAACCCGCATATAAAATATATGGTGGGACAAGTACAGTAATACCAGATAAACCTTTAACTTTGCACTTAGTCACACAAAACATTTTTCTCTATTTACTGAAACAAGTGAGATATGTTTCCCAACTTCTTGCTAGAATTTTTATTAGTGATTTGACAGAGGAACCATATTTCCTTCTACACATCATGTACTCTTTCTGAAAGGGTCTGTTTATTTACCTTTCTTTTGTTTTTAACTCCTTGAAATCTTGGTCTACTTTCCTCATCTCTTTGTCTTCCTAGTTGCTAGCTACTAGCAATGGTCCATGCAGAACTTTTTTGCTGCTTCTTTTAGGTGCTGCAGGTGACAAAATTATGCAGACCAACTTAAATTATATCCTGTGCTCCCACTGATTCTCTAAGATTTTTCAAACCTTAAGTGGGACCATTTCTTAGCAGTACTTGCATGTTCTCCAAGCTTCTCTCACATTCCCTCAACTACACAGGATTCAAAGGAATAGAACAGTGACAAATGAGCAGAAGTGAAGCTCTCAGAATTTACATTTTAAAACACAAATGTACGTGGGTCTTTCCAAAGAGTGTATACTTTTCGTAAGCTATGCTGTAAAACCGCCTGTTTCATCAAGGTCTGATAGCAAGATATTAGGCTGGTATGAAACCTGGCTTTTTCTTCAAAAGGATAGATATAAGAGCTATAGGAAATTAAATGAAATGTGAGAGCCATGTAAAAAAAAAAAGTAGCCATAGGGATGACTTTTGCAATTGCCAAGGTAATCCTTGGTGTGATATTTGCCCTGAATATCTTGTCCTTTTTGCTTTGCCTCGATTCTGTCTGAGCTTTTTCCCTTTGTGCTTAGAGTTCACTGTTGAACTCATTCAAAAAAAGTTTTCGATACAATTCATGTATCCTTTAAAACAGAACATTTGGTCATTTACACTTATTTTCTCTCAGTGTTTCTCTGGTCTGTTAAAGTGGAGGCTGTTTTTTGAACCTACAATTTAAAAAGATGTAGTAAAACAGTAAAATTTTCTGAAGAAGGAAGTGACCGTGTCCAGATGGTATATATCCAAGAGTTTTGAAGGTGTTTTAAGTCCGACTCAGCTGAATTTCTAACAAAACCAACAAGTTGCTTAAAATGCGCTAACTGGTCAGGTGATGACAGGGTAGAAATTCTGACCATATCTTTTAAAAAGGTTCCAGAGGAGCTCTGTGGGACTACTTGCTGATAAACCTTAGCTGGAATAACTCTGAAATAGAAAGAAGAGTTGAAAGATAATAATCTATAGCTAATCATATGGTTATGCAAGGCAAACTTTGTTTGGCTGCTGTCTTAAAATTCTTTGAGAATGTTTGCGAATGAATAGAGGGGATCTTAAGTGTATCTTTCACAAGACTTCTGACAGGGTCTCAGAAGAAAGACTATTTAGCATTTCTAGCTCTTGTGCGTTTTTCCTAAGGACCATATTGCCTGATTTTCTTCCTTTAAAATTCTTCATTGCTGTAGTCAAGAAATGGGATGAGAAATTTTTGTAAAAAAGAAATTTTCTAAAAAAGTCACAGCCTAGAAGCTCAGGAGTTAAAGTACATGATCATGAATCAGGCTAGCTCAGAAATCGGACACCGATAGAAACAGAATTGTTATTATGTCTTAATATGTCATGATTTGTAAGCTATCATGTGATTTTGAGGCTAGTCATGCATGGTTTTTCGAAGGTTGTGGATTGATACTATCTCCTCTAAAAGAAACCAAGTAGCCATGAGGCAATGTAATATCATGGATCAAAAAGTAGCTGAGAGGCAGGAGACAAAGCGGAAACAAATGGTCCATTTTCATCATGGCAAAAGGTTAATAGCCACAAGTTTCTGTACTAGGTCTGCTGTTGTGTAATGTATTTATTAGTTATCTGGAAAGAGGAAGGAGAAATGAGGCAGCAACACCACGTTATTGGTAGATAACCTCTTCATAGCTTACTTGTTAATCAAGTCCAGAGGAGCCTTAAGGAATTTCATGGACTCAGTCAGACTTGGTAACTGTGAGGTACATTCCTTTTTGAAGAAATACAGAAAAAAAAAAAAAAAAAGAAAGTAATCACATACAAAGTCATTATACCAGCCAGAAATGCGGTATTCTAAAAAATTTATTAGGTATTAATAGAAGGTCCATCCTGGGAAAAAATACTGCAAAACTGGACAGGCTCAGATAAAAGCAGACAGAAAGGCTAGTGACATAAATGTATCTGAAGTGACTGTTTACATGAGGACTCAGATGAGTGATAAAGTATGTGGTTGAAAGAGAAAAAAAAATGAAAAAAAGAGGCATGCAGCAAAGAAAAAAGATCATGAGAGTACAGTTTCTCCCATCTCTTAAGAATAAAGGAACACTTCCCCAAAGGCTCCTATATAAACTGTAGAACTCATTTACTGTATGAAGGTGAAATCAAGAATTTTGCTAGCATCAAAGAGGGAAGGGGCATTTGTATGGATAACAAGAATATCCAGAGTTATGATAGTAATGCTAAAAAAGAGTATTTGAAGGGATGAAAACCCTCATGCGTCAGGATTTAAGGGAATCTATAACTAAAGGGATTAGGATGAGACCTTCGAGGGAGACAGATTATCCTGCATCTGTGGGGATCTTGTATCTTTCTCCAAAGCATGTGGTGCTGGCTGCTGCTGGAGACACTGTATTAGGCCCAGTGGGTGTCAAGTTTGAGTCAGAATGGCAAGTCTTGTGGTCAGATCTGGATTTAGCATTCATTGCCTCTCTCTGGGTCTTATTTCCACCACAGTGGGCTCTGTCTTGTGTTTATTTGCCTCATGATTTTGTACTAGGTCAGGCTCATGTTTCTGATTGTGCAATGTATGTTTGAAATCATTGCAGTGAAGAAGTTGTGTGAGCTTATGGGCACCATGTAGCTTCTGAGAAACCACTAACATGGAATCCAAACAGAGAGGGGTTCCTCAGTCTTTTCCTCTATTTCTCCAGCTGTAAAATGGAAAATTTAGTTATCTAAATGGTGTCTGTGTCCAGCCCAGGCACTTAGAAGAATTTAGCTTTGAGTAGTTTCCAGTTTTTCAATTTCTTCTCAGTGTCTTAAAGGCAGACAAGTACAACTTCAAAACCCTGTATCAAGAGAATGTTCTAAAAAATTTCACATCTATCTTTATATTGGATTAATTCGGTTGTTCTGACTACAGAATATATCTGTCAGAATTCTGTGTCTATGGGCCTAATTCCATAATAAAATGAATTTAATTTTTATTGCTACTTCATTTGCCAGTGATCCTTTACTTTTGTGTCTTCTCTCTTTAAGAGTGATTTACAATAATTCCTGACTAATTTTTTTTAAATAGACCTTTAAGTTTAGTGTTTATTTCTTAAATATTAGGACTCCTGTATTTCAAGGGCCTCATTTGACCCATGTGTCAGTAAGACCTGAGCACGATTTTGGCTGCAGAATCATAAGGAATTTTTGAAATTTCACTCAAGAGTTAAACAATGGTGCAACCACTGATTTGCATCACATTTTTATTCAATCCTATAGCAAAGTAAGTTAGTATTGACCAGGTAAGTTTTCTGTTTCCTGGAATTCATGAGACTTTGGAGTGTTGATATCCACTGTGTGATGTGAATTAATTCTAAAGGTATCACACCTAATGCAGAAGGTAATTGTGCTAATTAGGCTTTTCATGAATGGCAGTTAACAACACATCCCTATGACACAAGATCCTCAGATACTGTAGCATTCTGTGTATTCTGAAGCATGTGTACATATCTAAACTGTCCAGGTCTTCAGTCTGCTTTTTTGTCTCATCTGCTTTAAGATTTTATGGCTCAGAAACTCAGCACTAACCATTGTTAGCTTAGTCCTATTTTATTTTTAGTTTTCTTCTTCCCAAAGACACAATGATTCTAGTTAAAACATAAATATGATGCCTTCTTTTAATTTTAATCAAACTGATTAATGTGCATAATGTATTCTTATCAATTTGCCTAAGTGCTTTTACAGATGCTCTTTGGGAATGAATTTGTATATTAACAAACCTTATCTGTTTTACAGTGGCAGAATTAATAAAATTTGAATTAGTTTCACTTTTAAACCCGTTTTGCTCAGTGGTAAATTCAGGCATTGCAGTCTGCCTGGCAAAAAATTTCGATCTGTTCACTGTTTCACTGGGATACAAGAGTTTTAAGCACTATTAAAACTGAGTTGAATACTCAGTTACTAGTTGGTGGTAAGATTTTAGGGTTGTGCAGACTGACCTGCAGCCTCTTCTGCTATGGCTTAAACAGTAAGTATTATATCATTGATATAAATAGTCTTTGGAAATATTTCACTGCTTTTGAGAAAGCCTGTTCAAACCTGTCTTCTCTTCCTAAGTCTTTCAGCTGTTTGATGAAGCCAGATAACCTCTCAGTAGATTGTGTTGAAAACTGGCAGAACAATTTTACCAAAATAGAAGCAGCTTCACAGTTTTTACCTTTAACATGATATAAGATGGAGCAACTTTTACCTGATTTTTTTCCATTTGTGGAAAGCGCTGTATACTGATAAAATAGCCACATCGAAGTGATGCAGGCCTAACATATTTTTTTTCTCATCCCTATCTTTCTCCTTGCATTGAAATTGATAATATCTGTGGTTTAGTCTCCCCCTTTTACTAATCTGCAATTTCAGAACCTCTTGCAGTTTTAGGAAGATGGAGAATAACAATTAAGAAAATGAGTAAAAGCACCCAATTTTCTTTTTTATTTATTTTATTTTGAATAGGAAAAAAAAAATAAGGTGGTAGAAGAATGCCAAACTTTTTTTTTTCTCCTGTCTGTGACATAATTTCAATTTGAACCTTTGCTGACAGCTAGTTCAATTTACTCTTTGAAAAGTTGAGACATTTTTTGCTCTTGTCAGAATAATAATAATAAAATCATTAAACAATATTTCTACAGAGAAGTTTTGGAGCCATCCCACCAGTGGGCTTCACTGGATGACAGACATTGTGCACTAGGTACAGGTATCCCATATTTCCCTTGAACACTCTTAGGGCTATGTGCATTCTCTCTTGTATCATCCGTTTGTCAGAAAGTAAATCTCATGTAATTCCTGTAAAAATTTCTTCCCTGGACGTGAAGTCATGATCATCTCATAGGGTAGTTCTTTGACTGCTCGTCAACACTGCTGTGGCTGAAGTGAAGTTGGTTTTAACCCCTTCTCTGGAACTAAATTAAAATAACTTTCTTGCAACATGTTTTCTTAATTATTTTTATATATAATTGGAATAATACCTAAACTGATATCTCTGAGAACCAGAGGGAAAATAATATGGAACCACTTCCCCAAAACCAAAGGTTAGATAAGCAATGACAGCTCTTTTGAACTTAAAATATGTGGGAGGGTGGAGATGTAGGAAGTGACATATGGTGTGTAGATGTTAGATGTTAAAATGTGTGTCTGACAGTAAACAGCAGTTAGCTACTGTTTAATGCTACTCATATCCAATCCAGTGTAGATAGTGCTTGAAGGGGCATAGAGTACCCTGTTATCATTGTCTTTGCTGGGACCATGCTCTGACTTGTGGAGCAACCTTGTGATAACAGAGGCTGGCTTATTTTAATAAAGATGTGTGTCTCTGTGCTCCCTCAGAGAGGCCGGCTCACCTGTCGGCTTCAATAACATCAGCTTCACTACACACCAGCTTTGAGCATACTCCAGCAGCTTGGAAAAAGCATAGCTACTTGGGAAAATGCAGGTCAGAAATGCCCCCTGAGATGCCAATATGATAGTACTTCTTTTGGCAAACGCTGGTTTTGAATATAACCTTCCAACAGCTCTGTGGTCCTGGCCCTTGTGGAGTCCAGGAGCTCTGAGCATCCTGAAAGAACTGGAAGTCCTTTAACCTCACTTCATTGTTCACACTGCTGTTATCATGCCTGGTTTTCCCATGCTGACAGATGATATTTTTTGGCACATACAATAATCCTAACTACTGTTCTACAGTTCAGTCCTGTCCTCACTGCTCCTGTTGTAAGTGCCAGATTGTCTGTGTGCCACTTTGCTGTTTCTGCCTCTTAGTTTCCCTCCCCTGATTTTTCTGGATTTGGTGGGAAAAAAATCCTGGTTGTCCACTTTCTTCTTCCTTGAGAGCCTATGTTATCCTGTTTGTGACTAATGAAAAGTGAGCATTTTCTATATGTGTCCTTTTTAAACAACGTTGCATGTTTAGGTGGATAATAGTCTAGTTGAAGTTTTCCTGTTTTGAAATAGCATTAATGACTCAGAGCAGAAAGAACAAGCACACACGTCAGGCTTCTGGTATTGTTAAAAGCTAAAACATCTTATTGAGAACAAACCCAAGCTTTTTCTGTATGGGATGAGTAGTCCAGCATTTGGCCTATCTCTACTTCTCACCTTTCTCAGCTGAGAGCCCCTGTTCATATTTCCTTGCTGTAAGGAGATCCAACTGGCTACATCCCACTAGTGAAAGCCAACAAATATAAAGAGTTCTCCAAAGTTAACATGAAGATTTAAGCTTCTTGGAAAGGTTCAAGCTAAGGGAAACTCTATTTCAAATCTGGAGCTATTTTTACTGTGATGAGCACGCTTAAATCATGTCACGGGGCATGGCATGGGTTACCCATTGCTGGTGTCAGATGAGCTGGCTGTGTACGACCCTGTCAGTAGGACAAAACAGCTTGCACAGAGAGGCATGCTAATTCTTCTCATATGCTTATGGAGCAATGCTTCCTTTTATTGCACCAGATGCAGAGAAATTTGGAGCTTGCTCAGTGCTCTCTGACATGTTCCCAATTGTGCTGTGTGGACATGCTTTTTATCACCTTAAAAATGTGAACCTTTTTGAACATGCCCTTTTTTCTATATAAATATCTTTTCTGTTACTGTCTATTGCCCCTTCTGCTATATGCAGAATTTCCCTGATTTTCCTGTGAAGTGGAAAAGAACCTGTGATTTTTCTTGAGGGGTGGGGCTTCAATTATAAAACCATAAACTAAATGAGAGCCTTAATTATAATGGAAAACAGATTAGAATATTGTCATCTGCCTTGCTGGGGAGCCAAGGGGAGATTAAAAAGCCAGTGGCCTAAATTTATGTTATTTGTATTTCTGTGAGTCAAACCTCAATCATGTAAAACAGCCAGTAGGCCTGTATTAATGGGAGAGGCCAAGAGAACTGAATCTCAAAGGGCTGTTGCCCTTAGGACATGGTACATTATGATAATGTGATGAAGAATAATTACCAAATGTGAAATATATATTGTCAAACATGAGAGCAAGCTATTCCTAACTGAAAATGAGGATGTGAGAAAGATAGTGGATGCCAAGCAGCCAGGGCTTGGTTTCTAAAGCCACCTCCAATAAAGCTGGCTGTTGAGGAATCGAATTGTCCTTCAGTTCCTGCAGGCTGAGGTAGGGATGGAGTAAGCTTGTCTTGTT
The DNA here is from genome assembly GCA_013398055.1 of Ifrita kowaldi. Taxonomy (NCBI): domain Eukaryota; kingdom Metazoa; phylum Chordata; class Aves; order Passeriformes; family Cinclosomatidae; genus Ifrita; species Ifrita kowaldi. The sequence continues at coordinate 47,583 of VZRS01000760.1, forward strand.
TGTATTGAAGCCAGACCTTAACACATACTGCAGAAATCATCCTGATGATGACCATTGTTATGATAAGCCCACTGAATGGCAGTGATGATGAAAGTGTAAGACTTCACCAAATGATATTAAAAGATGATGCGAAATTGGAGTGGAAGAATTTATATTTGTATTAGCTATTTATGTTAGTTATTTCTGACAAAATACATCAGTGCTTCCTGTCTCGTCTTTCTAAGTGTGGTAGGATTTTTTTTCAGTAGCTCTTTTTGTGGCTGTTGTGCATGATGTCTTCAATAATATTGTGTTTGTCACATGGAGAGTGTGACACAGAGCATCAACAATCCTCTGACTGCTTCTCTTTTCATATTTGTGTGGTGCCAGGCAGCAGTGTTGTACCCATGCCCTCCTCTCCCTGCTGTTTGTCTTCAGGAAAACCATGCTGTGTGTGCTGAAAGATTTGTTCTTGGCTCTTCAGTCATTAGAGTAACCTTCTCCATGATGTGGTGTAAATGCATGGAAGCACAGGACAACCTTGCAAATTTGTGACTTCAGTTGACAGGCTATAGGTGCCTACATGGGTGTAACCATAAATACGTAGCCAGCTGGACTGAACTCAGTGACATTCTTTTCATGTTTCAAGTTAAGCATGAATTAAGTGCTTTGCTGGATCAAGCTTTTATAACAGATGTTTGTAAAAATTCTGAATGAAATATGTCTATAAAAAACTCAGGTAAGAGTATAACTCAAAACAGAAACATGTCCAGCTAATGAGACAAAATGAATTTTTAATGAATTTTCTGTCTTGGGAGAAAAGACTGATTTAGCAACAGGATAGAATCAACTATAGACCAAAACTGTCAGCAAATTTGTAACATGGACTTCTTTTTTTCCAAATAACATACTTGTGAAATAACTTCCCCTTGATATATTATCTAGTTTAGGTATTATATTGTTGGCATTTTCGCAGCTCTCAAGGCTGCTAGCTGTATGTCTCACTTTATATAATATCATGCTACTACTGCTTTGTAGGATGGAATTTTTTGGCCCATTGTAAAGATGGGGAGCTGGTCTTCAGCTTAGCTTGGTCAAGATTAAATAGGGAATTTCTGAAGAGAAGACTCCTGGCTCTATGCTTCAGAATACCACTCAGAGGACTGCTGTCTCTACTTCATTGCCTATCAGGCCAATAAACATGAATAAATCACTGGAAAGAGCTTCTTTCTGTTGTTAAACTAAATAGCTTCTCATTGCTCCTTATGCAAATTTAGCATCTTATAAGTGTTTTTGCAACTCACTGAAGGAAGCATTTTAATAGTTTGGGAATCTTACCCCTAAAGAAAAATACATGAATACATATCAGTATTTGGTGAATACTGATATAAATCTTGCATTGCCCAAATGTATGGATCACAGGCTAGACATGTAAAATAATGGAACAGTCAATGTAAATGAGCACTTCTGAAAAATACTACCCTTTTAAAAGCAAGAGACAGAAATGTTTAGGGTGAATAAATACAAAAAAGCCTTAAATTTTTGCTTCATATTTTGTATACTATAGGCGAACCCAACAAACAAATGACATTTTTAAAGACTGTATCAAGTATATAAGTATTTTGCCTCCACTCGCTTTTATGTATTTCCTTTATAAATACTGTGTGACTTGTAGCTAAAAGATTAAACAGTAAACAGTGAAAGATTTTTCCTCTGTTTTGCTTGAATTTTGTAATGGTTTAAAGATGAGGGAGGGGTAAATCGTTGCCTGGTTCCACTCTTCACTTACTTCTGGGGTATAGATCAATTTCTAGAGTCATGTTTTAGAGATGATATTAGTTTTGTTTCTCCTGAGTTGGATGGGAAATAGAGCTTTTCTGTTTCAAAGTCTTCCAGACGTTACCATAGAGCTGAGAGAGGTAGCTGTTTAATGAAAACATCAGGACATGTGAAATTCTGTCCAAAAAATCTCTGTAAGGAAGTGCGGTAAAGCAACAGTTGTAGGGTATGCTTTGGTCTAAAACCATCTCCCTCTCTCAGTTTGCCCTTAGGCCAATGTTAATTGCTGAAAAGCCAAATGGTATGAACAGGTTTTCAGAGTACAGAACTGCTGAAAAATAAATGCAATAAGAAAACAAGATAAATACCCAGTGCTAAGAAATGATGATTCTCTAGATTTCCACAGTCAAGCAATATTTATCAGGTGCATTGATTTAACTAGCGGCTATTGGCAGTTACAAATGGATGATGACAGGAAACAAAAAACCACCTTCATTTGCCATAAGGGGGCTTTTCATTTTAATGTAATGCCTCTTGGAATTACCAGTGTCCAGACTACATTTCAAAGATTAATGAACATCATCCTGTCAGGTTTAATATATCATACTTCTCTAGTACGCTTGGACAGGAGTCTGTTCTCATAGATTCCCGGAGTTTTCAACGACACTTATGAGATTTTTTTTATAAGGCATAAGTTCTGAAAGGAACTAAATATTTAGGGTTTTAAAAGAGAGCTTTCGTTCCAATCTGGATATGTGGTAAATACTATAAAATTAATTTATGTCTGTGGAAAACAAAAGCAACTTAAAATGTTGTGGGATCATGCAGAAAGTTGCATATAGCTATGTTCTATTATCCTGGAAGTAGTACTATATCGTGTAAATGTAAGGAAGCAAAAAAATTACTCTTAGATATCAGGAATCATTTAACAACCTCACTTAGTCTCATGGGTCTCTTACTAAAGTGGGACTGAATCAGGAAAATGTGTTCTTCATTTTTTGTAATTTGAAGAATACAGTACAGTAGATCAAAAAAAATTGATAGTAAAGATGACATTAATAAACAAATCAAGTTGAAAAGTTAGTAATCCAAGGTTATAATGATTTAGGCTTAAATTTGTTTTGTTTCAATTTTACTTCATTAAGCTCAGAAAACACAACCATTTTTTTTTACATAAACCATACTATGCTGTTATGATGAAGTAACATCAAAAAAAGAATAATTTTCTTTCTTGAAAAAAAAACTTTGAATTGCAATCTAGATGCCATTAACCATTCCTTATTTTTTGACATGACACATAGTCCAAAATCAGAAAAATGAAATAATTTGATATATTATATATTCAGTCCATTATTCAGTATATCTTATACTCCACAAGCAAACTTTCTTCTTTTACACTAGGGAACATATTAATTTCTGAGGTAAAATGAGATTTTTCCTGACTTGTTATGTATCACAGGCTTCATTCATAAATTGTTTTACCAGTGGAGTACCTCATGGTGTAATTTGATCTTAGAAAAACATTTTCCAGCTTTCCATAATTATTATAATAAATATAAAATTGATTGTGTTATATATGTGTTAATTTAATTCATGTGTGATTTATCCATTTCATATAGAATGTTCCACTAGCTTCCCGTAACCCATAAACAAAATAACCTATGGAAAACAGGAAATGCATATGCTACTTGATATTAAAATTGGTCTTCACATTAATGTTAAGATTTTTGTTTCAGGGTGCATTTTCATATCAAAGGTGCACAAAGCACCTTTGTCGTCTTTTGATTTGTATAAATATATTCCTACTGGTCTTTTAAAATTCTTAGACAAAATCTTAACAAATTCCTAAAGGTGGAACAATGCATATGGGTTAGGGCAGCAATGGAAACTACATATATAGTTTTAAGTAGAAGGAAACACCAGCAATTACCAAAAACTGTGGTGGAATATTCACCACTAGGTTTTTAGATTAAGGTCAGATATTTTATTAAAAACAGCTTCCATCTAACCACAAGTTACCAGTCTTGCCTCAGAAATGCTTCTGTGACATTGTAGAGCTTCTCTTACGCAGGGAGTTGAAATACAGGATTAGTGTTGCTCCTGATTTTAAATCTCTGAATAAGTCCTTCAGTTTGATTAGCAGAATATAAATGTCCAGATGAACTAATAGTTGTAACTAGCCTCTCTGCTTTTTTATGGTAGTCTTGTGCAAAATAAATTGGAAAACCTCTTTATGGGCAGGATTTTTCAGCATGTTTTTTTTTAAGTGTGGATGTGGTGGGTTTTGTTTTTGTTATAATTAATATTGTCATAAGTAAACAAAAATGTTCTATGATCAGGACATCTAATGTAGCTGAAAATAAAGTTAGTGTTTGACTTCGAAACTCTTGAAATCGCTACTTTGCTCTAGACTTCTGAAATTGCTGAGGAAATGCTACAGTTAACAAAAATGCCTGACAAAGAATTCTCAACCTGAACAAGGTGTTTTTTGAGCTGTAAGAGAAACAAACTTTGCGTTCTTTGGCTACAACACCTTGCCTTAAATCAGCAGCAAAATGAAGTAAGACTGAACAGAGGTGTGCAGTGTGGGAAGCACAACATTACTCACATTTTTGGGTGGAAAACCACTTGGTCATTATTCCTTTTTACATGCACTGATTTTTAAGAAGACTCCTTAGAATTTTACAATGAATTCCACTTCCACATTAGCTGTTGGAAATGTAACGGGTTAAGTGGATGAGAAAGAGGAATCTGATAGTAACTACTCATAAATCTGATTTCTTTAGATTAGGGAATAGCCTAATGCAGCAAAATGGGTTTTAATTTTTGCAGTAAATTTTGAAAAACAGCCCACACCTTTGTAGCAGCACAGCTTTTAATTAGATATATTGTGATATCTGGGATAATTTTTTGGGTGTCTCAGAATCTTCATAAATTGCTGGAAATAGTTTTTAAATGTCATTTATTACTTCTGCTGTGTAAGGCTTGCCTTGCAAGGTGGAAATATCAATTATTGATTCCATTCCACAGTTGTCCAGGAGATTTCCCCCAGTCACCTCTGGCATTCATCCTTAGCCATACCTCATTCACCTCTGGACTGCACATGTAGTGTTATTAGCTGTGATATCAATGAGGAGCCCTTTTCCTACGCTGCGACGCTGTTGTGTTTCTCGGGCTTGTGTTACTTATCATCCCAGCTGCAGAAATCTCTGCATGCTGTGACTGGGTAATATTGCCTCCGGGAGGTTTAAGTCTTGCTCTCAGTCCTTCCTTGGTTTTCCTTCATTTGCCACAGGCAAATCTTGATCTGGTCCCTCTGAGGTGTAAAAAAGGGGTTAAACTTCAGATGTCTATCAACTCATAAACATAATGAAGCAGAGGAGGCAATTAAGTCTTACACTTGTTCCACCATTTCGTTCTCTCTTGCTAGAAAGCATTCGTTCCTTTTACCCAGAAAACTGAGGTTCTCTGCTCATGTTTCTCAACTAAATTGTTAAAAATCTCCTGTGTAGGTAAGTGACTGTTTCTAAATTTTGTGCCTTGAGCTAGTGTGCTGTAAATTCTTCTGGTATCTTATCGAGCCCACTACAGCTTTAGTCATTATTGTCAACCCTCTTAGTGGTGTGCTGATATGCTGAAGACCTAATTTTGTCAAACTAATTTTATCAGACTTTATTAAGTCCTCCAGTTTCTTATTAAAGAAACAAATCTTGAAAAAAATATTATACTACAACTCTGTTTTGTTCCTGGACTGATTTTGAAGCTGTCATTCTCTTCTGCAGAGTTTCTTGAGATTTCAAATTTGGGATACAGTAAAACTTTCTGTAGGTTTATGTATGGCTTTTTAAAGCTGAGAGATTTTTTTCAATGCCAGTAGAGCCAGTAGACTGGCCCGAAGGAGGCCCACTTTCAAATCCTTTTCTTGATATTACCATACTTAGCTGTGGTAATATCAATTACCTATTTGGGCTGTGTGTTTGTTAGAACAGTTGCACTCTGTCTATCCATTAAACAGTATTTAGAGCATGGGAAGATCAATGGGAGGCATGGTGGGAAGACAAGAGGCAGCAAACCCAAGCTGAAACATGAGAGAGTCCAAGCATGTGTAAGGACAATCTTTTTCCCTATTAGTTCAGCCAAGCATTGGAACAAGTTGCTCAGGGAGGGTGGACAAACTCTATCCTTGGCATTTCTAAAATTCAACTGCATAATGTCCTGAGTAACCTGTTCTGAGCTCAGAGCTGACCCTGCTTTGAGCAGAAGATTGAGCTGGAGACCTCCTTAGGTTAGTTTTGGATACTGGGTAAGCAGTTTTTCAGTCCATTTGTACATACATTCCTTACAGAAGCAGCAACTGTTAATGGTTCTCTAAGTTTTCACTCTAAGGTTTCATCATCTAGTTACTAATTTAAACATTTAACTTACTCAGAATTTCTATAGAGTTTTGAAAAACTACTAAGCAAAATGCCTTTTACTTTGAGCCCCCCTTAACCCAGAAAGCTGTATTAAAATCCAAACCAGAACTACACGTATTAGGAAATACTTTGTTTGGGGTTCTGGCCCCTATAAGCCTAACAAAGTGTTCCCAGATTTATCTCAGAATAGACAAAAATATTTTTATGCAAGCTCAGACACTGCAGTAAATAATCTGTGTTGAAGAGTTAAGTATATCAATTGCTTATTTCTATACTGTGTGCATTGCTGTGTGCCTAATATTAATAGTGATTGGTGTGAATACACGTGTGTATATGTAAGTATCCCTAATTAATCTAGAATATGTGACTGTATCGCTCCAGTAAGGTGGTGCATTTGGTTGCTATATGATTGTTCAGTGAGCAGCCTCATTTGCTCATGGAATTGACATTGTAGCATTCTGCTTTCAAATGCATTATCCATCCTGAGCAGAACACAAGCAACATAAAAACCTAAGAAAATGATTCTTCCCTGAAAGATAAATGCCACATAATTGAGTCTCTGTATAGGTTGTTTGGAGACAGTAAGAAAGAAATGTAAAACAGGATCTCTGAAACTGGTACAGCTTGTAAAATCTTGTTAAGCCATGTTAAAAAAAATACATTAATGCCCCCATTAGAAGCTGCAGTTTATTTATTGCATCCTATTCTTTAGCTGTAGTAGACATAGGCTCTTTTTTAATCTTCCATCCGTCCTTCCCCCTTCCCATTGAAAGTGCACTCATTGAACTCTTGGCAATTAGTGTAATTGAAATTTATTGACAATGCGGCCGTCTGCTGAAGCTTCATTGTTCCGAGTGCTTAGTGCACAGTGCTATTGAGCAATGCCATGGCAGTGTCAGACAGCTCATACCTTGCTCAATTATATCAATGGACCAGTGACTGCCAAAGGTTCCTTTGGGGGTACGAATGTTACTTAGTGATAAGAGCCTTTCGAAACAGAATCCCTGGGCCCCATCTCTAGTGGGAGATGGAAATGAAATATGTATTTCTCTGCTGTGGAAAATTAATGTAATTGGCTCCCTTAAAAAGCTTTGACAAGTTGACCTGTTTGAAATCTGAGGAGGGCTTATACTGCAGTATCATATTATCTCCAACATAAAACCCCTCCTTTGGTGGCAGTGACAGTGGGATAAAATGGAATTTGGATAGTAATATTAAACTTCAGCTCTATTGAAGATGTTCATATGCTTTTCCATTTATAGCTGCAAGATGGGGTCTTATAGAAATCCTACATTTTTTGTTTTGCCATCTAATCTTTTTTTTTGTTTTGATTTATACAAGTGCTGGAAAGAAAACAGAGTAAGATCCTTATACTTAGGTTTTCTTCTAAAATGTCTATTGATGGAAAGTTAAATAAAATGTCAAAACAGAATATTTGATTCAGGCTAATTCTGAAATCAGATTTAAGCTCTCAGAAAAAAATAATCAATATATTCATTTTACGCATAAAGGTTTATACACAAAAAATAAATAAGAGGTTTGCACAGGAGTCAAAGAACAAAGCTGAATATCCAAATATTCATTTTATCTTGTGTTTGAATATAGATGCATACAACAGTTTTGTCATTTGCTGGAATTAAATTATCATGATGGAACAGGAGACATTTGAAATGGATCATATTCTGCTCAGGCTTAAGCATCATGCATTTCTACTAAATTCACTGTAAAAGTGTGTTTGAAAATTATTCAGAGTTCAATTAATTGTTTATTTAATTTTTTTCCAGATAATGTCACGACTTGACATTTTATTTAAAAGAATATTAAAAAAGAAAGAAGTTTGAAATGGAAACCTCCACATTTAAGTACAAAATTTCATTAAATTATTATTTATTTTCCTTATTTTCAAAACCAGAGCAAAATCTATTTTTGTTACGAGATGAGGGAGTAATTATTCACATTGTAAATTTTTGCATTACAGTTGTCTTTACCCTTCAGCACACAGATGAAGATCTCTTATTTGTGGGAGCTCAGGGAATATAGAATTCTGGTTCTCATATGTGGAGAGTTTGGGCTGTGAAGTCCTCTTTTTTCACTTAAAGAGATTCTCCAGTAATGAGAAGGGGCATCTCTAGAAGACTGAAGCACCTGAAATGGCAGAGTCTTGGGTGAGAAAAATGTAAGACAGAAGGAGAGCAGGAGTTTAATTGAGATAAAGAAAAACTTCAGCAGAGATAATGAGGTAAATTATTAGTTATTGCTCTTTAAAAAAGAAGAGAATACACCCCAACAAGAAAAAAACAGATAAAAAAAAAACATTGAACAAGTCTCCTTTGATATTTGTGGAGACAGAACTTGGTGACTACCTTGTGATTTGAGATGATTCATCTGACTATATCCCTGCATCTTTGCTAGTCATTGCTTCCCGCATTGGAAGAGCACCTTGCCTGGTTTCAGTTTGGGTGCTGTCAAAATTTCTTGAAGGTATCTTTCAAGGTGTAGAGTACTGTTAAATTAGGATTAAAACATCTGTCCAGGATTTGGTCTCAGACCAAATTAGTCTTTAAATTAAATTAAATTAATCCTGCTTTTCTTTCAAAATTACTGTTTCTCAGATTGTAGCTGTTCAGAACAGCTACAGTTGAACTCCCTGATATGTTTCTTCTAGTATTAAAAGCTTTAGAAAGAACTCTAGACCTTAGTAATGTAAAATTTATCCCACCAGATACAAAATATTCCAACATACTTCAGCAGTGCCCAGAGTCAGACAATACTTCAGTCAGTCCAATACTTCAACAATGTCCAGAGTGAATTATGTCTTATTTCTTTTTTCTGGAAAAAGTTATGGGGAAGGAATGCAAGAGCTTAAGAATTTAAGTGTCAGTATTTGAGCGCAGATACTTTAAGTGAATTTGTTTAAATAAAGAAATAATTACTTTAATATTTTTAAATTATTATTATTTAGTACTACCAGTATTATTAGGATTTAGTGTTTTCACAGAATACATTTGTATTTAGTTAACTGGAAGTCTACCTTGATAAACTAGAGTTTTGTATGGAGTGTCTGAATCTTACACTGGGTGATTTCTTTATGTAGTTATCACCCGTTGATTGCTGGATGGTAAACTAGTTGGTTAAAGACTAATCCTTTATATCTCAGACAAAGACGATGCAATCAAAGCTCAGTCATCAAAGCCATCCTACAGGTCTTCCAACCACGATCGTCTTTCTTCTGTTTCTCTGGAAGAGAGTCATGCAGAAGATAAATATATGTAATACTGGATTATTTATATAACTTTAAATAATTTCCTTTAATTGCATTAAACTTCAGTGAATGTTGTACATGTGATGAATTTAAAGCTTTCATCCTAACTTCATAAAAGTTCTTTCAGAGCCTGTACTAGAGAACGATCGTTCTGAATTGCTACTAACTAATGAAGGCATGCAATTATTTTAAATGTTCCTCCAAGGGATTCTCTTGGTAAAGTACTTTAAATTCATATATAAAAAATTAATGGCAACGTGATTTTAACTTCCTCTGCATCTGGGCTGACTGCAGTCATTACATAGAGAAAATTATTCAGATATCTTTATTAAAAGTATGGCATTGAGATGCACGCTTCTTTGTGCATCATAAATTGCTCTTCTGTACTTCATAATATTGCCATACAGTGAAATACACTTTACCTAATACTTGTTTAAATAGTCTGTATTTAGTTTTAGGAACATGAATTACTGCTTTCCTTTCATGTGTCCTGCATACTGGTAGATGTTAAGATTATGCAACTTGCTAGCACCTTTAGGGGATAACTATGGTCTGAAACAATATATAGTAGGCCTGAAAGTATTTTAAAGTACTATTAATTTTTTTAATTCCCTCACTGCTGCAGACATATTAAATTATTTTAGGAATTTTGTGGATTAATTAAAATGTCCATGGCATTATCAGCTCAAGAAATGGGTAGGCAGGGGGGAAGAAGGAGAGAAAAAGATGAAACTAAATATGAAACTCTTGTACATGAGTACGTGTGCATCTGGAGGAAGAAAAGGATCCCCATAGCTGTAAACCTGGTTACATCTGTTCTGAAACCTCATAAATTTCTGCTTAGCAGTCCAGCTGGGCAGAATCTTAAAAGAACATCAAATAGATACTCGTCTTGATAAAACAATTATGTTGTCAGTTCCCTTGATCAGCACAAGCTTGACAAAGCATGCTCCAAACTTGTAATTTTAGCCTAGAGCTCACAAAACTTGAAGAGGTGATCCATGGAAAGGAATGAATTATCTGAAGATAGAGGTTTTCATGAACTGTTGCTTAAGCACCAAATCTTGGCCTGCAGTTATTTGAAAGTTGGGCGGTACCAGCCCTGGGGTGGAGAGAGAGAATGATGTTTAGGCAGTGAATGTATTTCTGCTCCCAGCTGACAGCTCCATACCATAACTGTCAGCCGTGACATCTATCTTAAGAGCGTAGCACTTTTCAAGTTCTTTTGTGTCTGTCATTCAGCTATGGACATGCTGTGAAATCCTGGCCTGGCAGACAAAACTCTTGCTGACTACCTGGATTTCATGCCTTCCGTGTGGAGTGGGGGAGAGGCGCTTTCTGCCATGTGTATTCCTTTCTGCCAGAAGTCTCACCCCAGGCCTGAAAGGTTGATGTCTACGACCAACATGAAAGGGGACATGAGTGAAGCAGTTGCACAGTAAAGAGAAGAAGGAAGATTTGCTTGAATCTTTCCTTTTGTGCTTGGACTGGGGCTGGGATAGGAAACTATGTAGTGCCCAATGAAAGAGAAAGGAAAACTCTAGGAAACACTGTGCATGAGGTGTGTATAACACAGCAAGAATTTGGGGGGAGTATCCACATACTTACATAATGCTTAAACTTGGTTATGCATCTCAAAATATGACAGTTTTAATTATGGAGGTTCTGTTGTATTCTTTTTCTTATGTTCTTCCTGGAAATTAAAAATAAATTCCTAACAGATTTCAAATTAAAAAAAAAAAAATCCAGTGTTGTTCAAATTCCATTTTCTAAGCTGACATAATTGAAATATAAATTTCTAATTTTTACTTAAGTCTTATTTAAAGATCATGAAGATGAAATATTTATAGAGCCAATGCAGTATGTTTTGGATTTTGTGACACGTAATGTTGCGTTGAACCAATGAAAGATGGCAACTTGACAGAGATACACGTATTAGATTGGAGCAGTGCTGAGTGTTTTCCTTGAAGTTTTGCTAGTTCACTGCCTGGTGCTTTTTAATTCATGCTCACACATAAATTTGACACATTGAAGTACTGAGTATTCAGCATTAGGTTTCTGATAGAGCAAATGCAGTCCCTTGGCTGTCCAAGAGTATAAGTGGTTTGAAACATGATCACAACGCCTGGGAGAAATCCTTCTAATAGGCACTAGAGAGAGTCGACATTTTTAAAGGATAAAAGCATATGGTAGTCATACAAGAAGGTGCTCCTCTGAGAGAGAATTAACATGAGATATTGATAGTAGTTCTTTCAGATTAACGTGTTGCATAGTCATTACTAGTTTCGTTTGCATTTACTTAATGCATTTCTTCCCAGGTACTTACTTACTCAACAGGGACTGTCTTCTAATAAACACAGTGAAGTGTGCTGTAAGATATGTTCCAGCATATTCTCTGGAAAACATACTGGGAGGGCTGGAATACCATTGGCTGGAATGAAAGGGCAGAAATAACCTGTTGAAAGATTAAAAAAGAGTTCTTTGCTAAGGCATATTGAAAATCTTATGGTAAAGCAGCATAGATTTGTTACGAGATCTTATCTTTTGGCTTCCCATCATTGCAGTAGTTTTTGCACATTTGCCTGTGCCTTTGCAGGCTCCTTTAGAGCATGCCATTAGAGTGCTCTTTGGCAGAAGAAAATGAGAGATGCAAGAAAAACGTTGCAATTTTTACAAAAAAGTAAATTATTTGTTTAGTAAAAGGTTAGTAGCATTTGTTAAGCAATGAGCGTTGCCTTCATGCAGGTATTTAAGAAATATTGCATTGGCCTCAAAAACAGCCTGATGGCTTTATGACAAAAATTGAAATGGAAAAGATGTGTGCAGATGAGTTTAAACAATGTATTGGTATAAAGATAAAAATGCTGCTGCAGTGCTGGGCAGTATTTCAGGTCTATCAAAACATTACATTTATTTGTTTATTTGTTTCTTTTTTGCCTCTGCTACAGATCCTTTGGAGGTCTGTCTCCTGGGTTCCTCTCACCTACCCTATTTTGGACAATCAGTCTTAAAACCCTGTTAGCATAGAATCCTGAACTTTTGTTTCTTTTCATCGGACAAAAGGAGCAGGAATTGCTTTCCAGACAGGGACTATCATGCATTATGTGGGGTAATGTGCATTATGGACTGGCAATATGAAAAACTGAAAAGCAAACAAACAAGCAACCCGCCCTAATATTCATAAATCCTCCTAAAACTAAGCCAGAAGAAAACAAGCCTCAAATCAGCCAAATAAAATAACAATAATAACAATAATAATAATAATGGCAAAAAAGTTACAACAAAAGGTAATTGCATGTTTCCTTTTTAGTATGCCCAGGGACATCCTATTGTGCAATAACTGAAATTTTGGTCAATCATCATCTGTGCTAAACCAGTGCAGTGTGAAAAGCAAATCTAATGGTATTTATTTTTTCTAAGGAGTTCATGTCTTTTGTTTACTAACTCTGATAGATCCTGAAATAATTTTCTTTCCAATTTTGTGCTGAGAACAAGAAAGCTGTTCAGGTTTGCCAGACAGCTACATCATCACTTTCTCTATAACTTCATGCCATAATTTGAAGAATCTGCTGGGTGTGTTTCTTGCCATAATGTAAGTAATAAAACTCAGTGTTTCTTTAGTATGTGCCTGTATTTGCTGTTATGGAAGTGTTGGCAGTGTAGGAAATATTGTATGTTTCCTAGTGTATGAACCAACTAATGTTGTTTGTTGGTGTTCCCATTTTTTTTTTTACAGGAGGGTGGATTTTGTCAGGGAAGTCAGAAAAAAATGTTAACTGATTAGTCTTGATTTGTAAATTACATCCACTTAGAAAGGTTTTATGTAGTCCTACTCTCACTAAAGTAAGTCACAATGATGATTGCTTTGAGGGGAGGAGAAATAGGCCATTATATTTTCAGTGTTTTCTCGTCAGAGTCACTAGAGAAACAGGAATAGTTTTGAAAGAGGCAGGTGAATTTAGAAATCCCAAAGGGAATATTTATAGACATTTCTTAGTATACAAGATTTTTATATGAATTAGTATAAATAGTGCTGGCTTGCTGAGACATGGATTACAGTAAATTTACTGATTTTATATGTAAGCAATCTCACTTATGTAGGAAAACAAATGCATATCAATGTGACTAACCTACTCTGAAATTTTTCCATGTCATTCTATAGGAACTATAAATATGAACCAGAATGACATTAGCCTGATTTTTTTAATACCAAAGACAGCAAGTGGAAAAATGTCATAAAATCAGATTTTGTATGACTGTCACAACTTGTCACCTACGTAATTTATGCTGTAAAAATATGAATAGAGCAGGATGCTATACATGATTTATAAAGATATAAATAGTAAACAGTGCTTGAAATGTATATATTTTTTATTGCTAGCTATTCTCTAACCCCATTGTGTAATGCTGAGAATTGAACTTGTTTCACAATTTTTAACTTTTTGTCTTCAGCAAATCAGTCATATTGGAGAGGGGCACATTGAACTGGCAGGCAACTGTGAGACCAGCTAGATTTCTGTAACCTAACAATCAGGATAAATTAAAGAGTCATGTAAATATAGCCTCAGACTATTAATAGGTGGCATTGTTGTCATATTTTAAACCATAAAAATATAGAAAATGTGGGAGCTTTTTGACAGGTGATATTTTGTCGGTGTTGAAGAACTCTCTGGCTGTACTTTCAAACAGTGTGAATTTCCTGAGTCTTGAGAGGAAACAGAAAAAGGTGTGCTTTCAGAGTGAGAGGCTGGGGGAAGAAAACTGACATAATTTTTAGGGGTGCAAAGCTTATGAAGGTCATCAGTGAGTTGTGAGTGTGCTTTTTTTTGGTTATAAATTGGGAATGTATTTGTATTTATAATGTTAGATTGGGTCTCTGTGGACTGATATACAGCTACTGATACAGTATTGATCATGAGATCTTTCATAGCAGGGGTATGCAGGCATGTCAGTAAGTAAAGTTCATTTGCTGTGGTTCCCATGTGAGTCTCATTACTTTTACCCAACCCTTAAATGGATTTGTTAAGCATTAAGAACAGATCTTGCTCTTAGACATAGGGTCGTTTCACAAGCTTTACTTAACCAGACTTTCCATGCTGCCCCCCCAAGCCAGCCTGAATTATTATTATTATTATTATTATTATTATTATTATTATTATTATTTTGGAGCAGGTTTCTTGAGCTAGGGTATCAAATGTTGTATATCTTGGGGAATATTTTAATGTCACATTATTTCCATCTCTGGGTAATCATCTGTCACTTTAAATACCAGTGTCAAGTAAAGACTCCAAGTCCCTGAGGCCAAAAAGCTCATGCTTTTCTCCACTATAAATTAGGGCACATTAGGACTCACCTTTCTTACCGTTTGTATTTTATCTCATTCTTGCTGCTGATGACCACCTAAACAGAAGGTCTTCTTTGAGGGAGCTAATATTTAGTTGTTGTCTAATTTCTGGAGGAGGAAAAGGAGACTTGGATGGTGCCATGGAATTTGGAAGAGGTGTTAAGAAAGCCTCCTCTCTGCTCCTTCTAAAGGCTCAAACGACTGCATTACTACATTATTGATTGCTTGTTCCTTTCTAAGGAGTCTCCTAATGCAGCTGGAATTATTGCCAGGTGTCAGGAGCGAGGTGATACTAAGGGGATTGCTCACCTGGGTAGAGGACAGTTGCAGTATGAGGGGGATCCCAAGGGTTCATTTTTCAGACATTTCTCTCATTTACATACTTTAAGAAACCATGAAAGAGTTATTGTGAAGACAAGCTGGAGCTGTTACTGGATAATCAATGTCAGGGTTGATTGGATATTGCAGATTAGTGGAGGCACTAAAATGTTGTCAAGTGTGTAGGCAGTGAATCTTGTAAACTTGTTCAAAGCTGCTTTTAAAGGAGCCATTTTTTTACCACATGAGAACAAATCCATGCTGACAAAATTCACATGAGCTGAAGACAAGAATTTACATGGCTATGCAGAATCCCAGGATCATTAAGATTGGAAAACACCTCTAAGATTATGAACTCCAACCACCATCATCATCATGTTCACCACTAAACCTTGTTCTCAGGTGCTATATCCACATGTATCTGAACACACTCGGGGACTGTGACTCCACCACTTCCCTGGGCAGCCTCTTTCAGTGATTGAATAGCACTTTCCATGAAGAAATATTTCCTAATATCCAATCTAAACCTCTCTTAGCACAACTGAGGCTATTTCCTCTCATCCTGTCATTCATTACCTGTGAGAAGAGATTGACACCCAGCTGACTACACCCTCCTTTTAGGTAGCTGTAGAGAACAATAAGGTCTCCCCTGAGCCTCTTTTTCTCCAGGCTAAAGAACCCCAGATCCCACAGCTGCTTCTCATATGACTGTCCCTCCTTCAGAGGCAGACTCTCTGTGTTTGCTAACATAATGTCTCTCTCAGCTGCTAGGATGTCTGTCAGAGTTGACATGTTGCATAACTTTGATTTTGGACTCTCCTGCAGGTACCATCAGAAGAGAGGAATACCCTTCATCTGACTACCTGACACCTCCAGTTTCTCAGCTTTTGTGGAAGGGACAGGTAGTGCAGGTCATTGCACGAAGCAAATATAGGTCATCTTTTTTTTCCCACTAGTGCCAAGACAAGTCTGGGGAGGAAAAGAGGATAATGGAGAACCCCTGAAAATGCAGGAGCAGTGAATGTTTTGCTCAAGAGGGTTGCAAAGCCATGAGGAAATCTGAAGGTTGTATTAATTACGGATCTTTGATGTGTGGACGAAGAGCCAAGAAGCTTCATGCAGCTAGTAATTAGTTAATTAGTTCAGATTTGATAAGAAGTCGTAAGTTCTATAAAACATGTTAGTCAGCAGGAGCTTCTAAAGCGGGGGCCAGGTTTATCTTTGTATGTCAGTCAGAGTTGGCACAGTGAGTTGCACACACCTTCCTTAATGGGAGGTCAGAAGCCTTGCCAAATGTGTAATAGAAATACAGTTTTTTCAGTGGTATTTTGGCATCAAGGCCAAGATTTTTTTTTCTCTTTTTTGACTCACCTAAGTGTTTAAGATGGCTAAGAGTAGTATCAAGAGAGAAATGTTAAGGCCTCAAAATTTAAGATGTCTCCTCAGGTCTCAAGAGGAGCTAAAGCAATACACCGTTTATGCAAAAGATATTCTTTAGCTAAACAACTCATTTTGTACAATAACAGACAAGAATGAAATACAATTGTAAGGCCTGGAACATGAACTAAAACATCTGGGTTTTTTTTCAGGTTTTCAGCAGTTCAAGTGTAGTATAGATTATGTTTTGCAGCCAGGGTTCTTCCTTTCATGAATGTATATGGTGAGAGGTCTTCTTTGTTGCATTTTTCTAGTATGATATTTGGAGTACTAACATTGGTTTTAGGCTTTGTGGCGTACTTCTCTCCTGAAGCAAAATGAACTGCTCTAATAAATATGACTGAGAGCTTCACAGCAGACTGAGTCAAAGGTTATGAGGAATCATAAGAACAGAATTCATCCCTGCTCATTCCCTGCTTTGCTTTTTGGCTGTTCTATAGAAAGAAGAATGCTGAGTCTGAAATGCTGGCTATGTATAAGCACAGGATGTGAAGTAAAGATCAGCATTGTTGCATTAAATTATTTATGCTATTAGCCAAAACTATTTGTTGGTGTTTAAGAGAAATTTTGCATCAGGGTATTAAGAGTGAATGCCACTTCTGCAGTGACTGAATGCAGTGTACATTATTTAACCCACCCTCCCGCACAATTACACAGTAATGTACTGCATGTGCATGCAGGAGTTCGCTGTTGCATGAATATGCTAATATGTTTGTCTTGAAGCACCACAGTTTTCTCAGCATGGTGCTGAGTGTATGGCCCCTTTCTTTCATACTGTCTATACCTGCTCTGTGACTTTTCCATGGAACTTCTCACAGGTCTGTGTCTCAGACATCTAGGGCTTTCAATAATGTCAGAAGACAAGTCAGGACAAATGAGGAGATCATGCACTTATATTGTCTCCAAAGAATGTTAATATCCTATTTCTGGGGTCTGGAGAGATGTACTTTCAAAAGTATTGCTGGTGTCAAAGGCAAGTTGTCCAAGTGCCCGTTTGTTAACTGTTCTTCTTCTGATGTTTCCAACTAAGTCATTGGAAGGGATTGATAAAAATATCTCTTTCAGATCAACTATGATTTTTTTTTCTGACTCCTCAAACCACTGTGGCACTGTTCAAATCTTAGAACCACCATATAAAAGCATATTAGCATGTCAGAGATGCATATTGGAGGCAGCACTGAAAGCACTGCAGCCATGATGAGGAGGTCCTGGATCAGTATAGTTTTGATCCCATATAGGTAAGTTGCTTTCTCCACTGATGGAGAAGTTCTGGCTTGTATAGTAGGGAAGACAAAATTAGCAGTTCCAGGTAAGCTGATAAGACTTTCATGCCTGGATCCAAATTTTTATCTATCAATAGACAGATTGGTTCTGTGGTCCATGATTTACCTGAACAACCCAGCTGGCTGAGGTGCAAACTTGCCTCCTGCTAGGCAAGTTATGTCCATAAAGGCAAGTTGAAGTCTGCTGTGTTTACAACATGAGGACAGGAGGCACTATATGTGCAAATGACAAGGACCATACTTTTGTGCATCGCCTCTTGTAGGGCTTGTAGTACAATCCACTAATGCTATGATAAAAAATCAACTTTCGTCTTCTAGAATAAACATAAGTTTGGTAAGCCATGAAGTGGTCAGCATTCAGTTTTTCTGTGACTGTCTGTAGCTAACTAGTGCAGTAGTGCTGTGGAACTCAACTTTCCATCTATGTTTGGCCCACATTTTGGCCAATTATACAAACAGCATACTAGTTAAAAAAATGTTTAGTGTAGATTAAGCACAGAAGATTTTTTGAGCTCTTCTGGAGTTAATATTTAAATGTATATTTAAATTATTTCCCCCCCTAGATCTGTGCGTGTTTTAGAGAGTTGGTTTTCTTTAGGAGATAATTATAAGTCAGTTTGAATTTTTCCCTTAGGGGTTTTAAAAATGTTAACACCTACTGAAACTGTATTAAGACCCATTGTCTTCATTGTCTGAATATTTTGTAATCTGTCTGAGCCAGTCTTCAATTTAAAGGTGGTTTATTTTGTACATCTAACATCAAAAGAGGTTTCTTTGGTAATATTTAAAATATGTGCTTTGCTTTTTTGTCTCTTCTTTTTTTTTCTTTCCCACTGGCACAGTGTTTTGTATGCTAAAATTATTTCAAGGGAAGATCTTTGCTTTAGCAACTCACTCTTCATACATATGCCTGAAGTCAAGAAAAGCATATTACTGTTTATTCCATGAGATCACACAGCCAATTAATCAAGATATAGCCTTCATTCTGTCTGCTTATTAACTTTCATTATGTGTAAATCTAAGTTGTAATTGTTAACAGGATAGATTATGCTCTAAAGTTTTTTTCCTATAACAGCATTCCTTCACAGTTCCCCTTACTAAAGCGTACCCAGGGTGATATATTATGTTAAGAAGGATTAAAACATAAGGTGACAATGACCTTCCCTTTAATTAACTATGATGGAAATAAAGGTGAGAACAATGATGATGAAGCTCTGCTGGAGACCATAAATCATGTGCTGTAGTGGTTAGACAGGACACAGCCACAAAAATAACCTTGCAATTCACAGGTTAAATGGCTCTTCCATTGTGCTACATTCACTATTGTTTTTATTTAAATACATACGGATAACTTTCCTTTTATGGCAGTGTAAGAATCGTACTTTACTAAAAAATGAGTTATTTTCTGAATATAGTTGAAAATGTTTGAATATTTTTTTGGTTAAAATATAACTCAGTATCCCAGTTTTTAAACAGCAAAGCGGCTTATGCAGCAATGGAAAGTCAGGATACTTCTGTGTTTTCCTCTATAAACCTGTGCTGTAAAGGACAGAAGATGGTCTAATGTTTTGTTGTAAAATAGTTCTTTGTTTTTCCTAAAGATTCTGGACTTTCACCAGGTGAGATGAGCTTGCCAATTATATTCTTCAAGGTCTGAAAACATTTTCCAACTTAATTAAGTAGGTTTCAGAAGATATTACATGTTCTTAGCAATAAGACTGCTTCTTTTTCTAAATACATCCCTTTATCTGAGAGTTACAGTCTGCTACGATTTAGTATACAAACAGAGTTTGCAATATAATGGGAACAATTAAATTTGAATTGCAGTTCAACAGAAGTCATAAATACATTGACTAGGGTCAACCGCTGCACAATAAATTAAGCATGACTTCTGTCACCTTGACTATCAACATTGCGGAAAGGATATTAAGGACTTCCTGATCAAATTCTGTTGGATAATCCTATAAGATTAGAATATATTCAGAAACCTTCCTTTTACATTAAAAAAAAAAAACAAGAAAAAAAAAAAGCCCTAGTGAAAGTTCACAGATGATTTTGAGCCTCCTTTATGTTTTATATCTCTTGATTTCTCCATGAAGATGCACTCTCAGTCTTTGAGACTGGTAAATCTAAACGTGGAAAACAAAGTCTGGTGGAAAAAAAGAGATAAAAGGGTTCAAAGTGGATGTTAACAGGCATTAAGCAAGAATTTTGTGATTTTTTCCAACTGATAAGAAAGAGGTAGGTCTTCTAGAACTGAAAATATCTGAAAGAAATGAGTATAACAAGAGCAAGTCCAAAATTAGCTGTCCATTCTTTTCTGTGTTGTAATGCCAGCAGTCATTGCTGGGGTAAGTTTTGGGTGGTAACTTTTTTTTTAAATTTCAAGGTAAGAGTGTGGAGTTTTATCTTATGCTAATTCCCAAGTGCTGCAATTTAGCATTTTAAGATAAATCATCAGAGAAGTTTTGGCTTTTTGAAGTGCAGAAACACAGATGAAGGGATCATGGATGGAGAGCTAGGTGTCTGGGAATTACTTTTGAGTAGACTGACTCCCTAGGGCAGTGAAATGTTTTATAGTTACATAGTGACATTGTTTAGTTGATTGTCCGTTTATGTGGTTAAACAGAGTGTGTAAGAAGGGGAATAGTAATTCATATTGCTTCAGCATGTCTTATACATAACACTTCAGAAGAACATTTTTTTTTAAAGTATGCTGTCTGTGTTAGTCCTTCCTCTTTGCTGGCATGTGGGTGGCAATGTACACAGGTTTTGAGACACAGAAAATGTTACTGCATTTGAAATCAAGTTTCTTTATGTGCTGGGAAATCTGCAAGTGATGCACTCAGAATTCTGTAATCATTTTTCCCTGGGTATCCAGTCCACAACACAGTGGGAATATCACTAAAATATTTGTTTCTCTGGCACCTTCCTGCATATGTTGAGCAAGTAACACGAGTGACTGGAATATCATCAATTCCAAATGTATCAGCGATATTAGGGAACTGATGAGTCAAGACACCTCCAAATGATCACAGCATTATTCTCTACTGCATAGTCCTGTAAGTCTAAGATAATGGTGATAGTTCCTTCTCTACAAACCCTTTATGCTGGTTGTGATGCTTGCTATAGATCAAGAAATGTTACACGGATGTAGGCAATGATGCTCAGCGTTCACCACAGCTCATGCTCTTTCACACTTCTGTTTACCCTAACCTGAGCAGTAGATGGTGCCTGATGCTTCTAACCTGTCCTGACCTCAACACCAACAGTGAAGGGGGAGAAAAGTGCTTTCCAGCTCTACAGGTAATTGACCCTGGAAAAGAATTCATGCTCTGGTGTAGCACTGAACAACAAATGTTCAGAGCATCTTCTGGACAGGGAAATAATACAAGAGTATTTATTTAGGTTGGGCAGAAAGGTCAAAATATTGCCCAGTCCCTAAAAGACTAACCTCATTCCAGCATTTTCACACTTAATGCATCCCAACCTTTTTGGTTGCTATTGATCTCCTTGAAACTCTGAATTCTTTTTTTTCAACAAGCTACTTCAGTATTTCTGTGAGAACTTCTATCTCAATCTGCTTTTCATTCTTTGGATCTTATTTTGTCTCTTAATAAATGTTTCCAATGGAGAATATTTTTGCTGTACCAAGATATACACCAAGATTTGTAAAGCATAATATTCTGGTCCTGGTGCAACACAGTCACATATTTTACTAAAAGGACAAATTTTGAGTCACTGGAGGAAAATGCTGATGTCAGAATATTGGAGACTTGGTGACGGGATAAAATGCTGTAAAAGTATAGCAGAAGTGTCAAGCATTGAAGGCAGAGCTGGTAATAGCCAGAGACAGACCATAGCTTGGCTTCTTCCTGCAAGAATGGCAACAAATTCCACAGTTTCAGGCCAGAATGAGATATTAATTTCCTTGGTTTGGTTTTCTGTGAAGTAGCTGGTCAATAGTCAATCTTCCACAAACAATAATAAGAGGAAGTCTTTGAAGGAAAATGAGAAATTACTTTGCTGCTGCTCTCACCTTGCTGCTTCTCTCAGCCTGTAAAGTTTTTGGCTGTGGTAATCCATTCTTTTTAGGAAAGAAAGAATTTTGTACCATTGATATTAATTAATAAGATTACTTAGGTGGGATTCCTTCCTACTACTTTATTGCCTTTTTGGTTGACCTTTCTATCAGAAGAGATAACTTTCTACAAAATACTTTAATTACCTGCTTTTAAAAATACCTTTTAATTACCTGCAATAATCTTGCATTCATGCCCTGACCTAATTAAGTGGTGAAATTCCATAACATTTACTTGGTATTTTATAGGCCTCCCACAATTCCTTACTAATTTTTTCTTGTCTGTACATTGTCTTCACCTGGCCCCCAAGTTTTTCGCCATATTTCATTTTCTCCTTCTTATTAGAATAAGTGCTTATTATTAGAATAAGAAGTACTTCAAGACTCACACCCACATTGGAGCCGAAAGTCATTTGTGATTAGTGTGCTGAAGCTGAAAAGTGGGGTTTTTTCTCAGCACTTCTTCTGACTTCCATATTTTTAGTACAACGGCAGAAGTTGTTAAGTTCTGTATTAGAAAGTTGGAAGACAAATGGATAACACTGAACATATTATAAATAAGGTAAAGAAGAGACATAAACAAGGGACAAAGATCAGAAATGAGGCTACTTTTAAAAGTATCAGATCGGCTTATTCATGACAAGGAAAGGGCAAGGAAAGAGAGAAGGAAGTTGCTGCAGGTTTACTTGTCTAATGACTGTCAGACACTTAGGAAAACCTCCCATGAAAATGCATAGGTGTACATTTAGGAAATGTGGTTGGACTTGCTAAATCTAAAATAAACATGGCTTATTTATTCTCTGTCAAGGGAGAAATGTTTCTTTTTGATGACTGGGGTTTTGTTTATTTGGCTTCTGATTTTTTTTTTTTTTTTTTAACACAGTTGAATGAAATTCTCTTGTCTTAAACTGGAATCCCAACTTATTTTAGTTTTGGGCAGCCAAAGTGAATATTTAAGAGCACATTTAATGTCCAGACGTTTTTTAGGGAAAAAAAAAATCTTGGCTGACAATCTGATTTGCATCATGCCATAATTTCTTCCCTTGGAAACTGGGAAAAAACGTGAGCTGCATATGCAGTTCAGTGGCAGGAGTCTGTTTTCGTAGTAGTTTTAATGAAAACAGTAACACCTTTTGCATTTTTAGAAGGGTGTAGAAATAGAAAACAAACTTTTCAATGCTAATTATTGGGCAGGCACAAAATGTAATTCAGCAAATCTCTATTTGTTGAGATCCCTCAATAAAGGGAGTGCCAGCCAGTTGCATGCACAGTGCACTTGGTCTGCACATCTGCAGGGGACTGTGCATTGCACACCAATTGAGAGTAGATTCTTGGTACATGACATGCATATGCTGTATCTGCATCCTCCTGATTAATTAAGATGAATTAGATACAACCACTGTTTTAATATTGGGCTAGGTTCAAGCACATTATTTCAGGTGGAATGTCACTGTCTCAGAAATGCCATTCACCTTACTGCATTCTATAATGTAGGCACATATTTAGGGTTAACAATAAAATGGAAAGTTGTTTTTAATATTGTGGAGGAAAGGAGATAACTATGAAGGTTTGATGCTGGGTTTTTTTGGCTTCTGTTGAGTCCTATTTAGGACAGAGGGCAAGAGAAGTTGATTTCACAGTTTAAAGTCTAGATATCACTGTAAGAAATTTGATGAGTAAAGGGCGATGTTTTAACACACTTTTTTTTTTTTAGATGGCACTTAATAATAAAAAAAATGAGGGTTAGTATGTAAATCAGCAGGTACGTCTTACCCCCATGAGCTTTCTAAAATATGATTGAGCTTGATTGTAACTTTTTCTTTGATTCCATACTAGGATGAGAAGAAAGATTTATGGATTGTTAATAAAGGGAAAGATTATTGAAATCAATGCCTTTTGATTAATTTCAGATATCATAATCAGGAATTTCGGGGCATTGTTAATAAAACTTCTTTAGTTAAGGAAGCAGGGAAATGGGAAAGCCCCACTGACTATTATAATCTAGGAAAAGGTTATCTTTATAGGAGCTCTAGTGTCAAAGTTTCATATGGTTTCCTGACTTCGGCATGAAAAATGTTGTTCTAGACTCTCTAGAAGAGATTGCAAGAGCCTTGGAATTTTTATAGGAAATTTTGAGATTTGTCCAAAATGTGGTTAGCACGCCTAGTTTTAACTTAGGATAATTGCTGAAAATTTTGGTTTATATGGTCTTTCTTTTTTCAGTTGAGGGCTGGTAAGAGAATCAGTCAAGTGGCTTAGAATGAGAAATAATAATGTGCTTAGAAAGTCCAGTAAATCAAAACCTCCTACCCAAATACTCAGTAAAATTAGCTACACTATAGTATTAATATCTGTCATGGTACCAGTGGGTTGATATTAAATTGTATTCTGAATCACTAATTACAAAAAGTCCACAAAAGAAAACAAAGCTCTGAGCAACTATAATTTATATTTGAACAAATGAGAGTCAAATAAATTTGACTGGATCTTTTTAAAAACAGATTTTACTTGGTTTGTTACCATTTTAATTTTTTCCCATACTTGGTGCTAATTAGGCATGACAAATAGGCTCACCTTTGAACACACTTTGCACTAATAATGTCATAAAGTAACTCCCTTTAATTGGTACCTCAGGCTACTCTCATCAAACAAGCTCATAAAAAGAAACTAGTGACAGCTTTCACTTCTGCTAGATTTATGAAATACTTCTCATCTATGCCCAGACTCTGTGTGTTTGCGTTGCTACTCTAGGTCTGACCTTTGATCAAAGAAGCAATATATTTTTTTGTTCCACAACAAGCTTGCACCATCACTTCCATTCAGACATTTATTCTTGCTGTGCCTGGCTATTGTGAAAACTTTGCACTTAAAAATACAAAGGGCAGTCCCTTTACAGTCAGGGTTACAGTTCACTATAATGTAGCAAATATGTTTTGAAGACAGACATATAATTTAAATTTTATAATTTATTCCACAATTGTTTTTTTTTTTTTTTTTTTCTTCCCAGATTGTATAAGCAAAGACTCTCATATGTGCTCGTTATTCAGAACTGTTCACCCGATAACTTCTGTGGTTAATTCTTGGTCTTGGTCTGTAGCTCATTCTCAACGATCTCATTGTGAATATTTGATCATCGAAATTCCAGCTCAGTGACTCATCACCTAAATCATATGGTATAGTTCTGCCAGGATGGGTGAACACAGCCCTTAATTTTCTACTTGATGATTCAGAAAGTGGCAAGCACTTGTCCTCTGAAAGTCAAGGCCCTTTATCAAATACCAAAACTTGAGGTCTTATCTTAGTCATTGGTTTTAGCAGATGTTGGAGGCAATACTCTGTAAATGCAGATTCAAAATTCTTTTTTTTAAGCT
Organism: Ifrita kowaldi; assembly: GCA_013398055.1. Taxonomy (NCBI): domain Eukaryota; kingdom Metazoa; phylum Chordata; class Aves; order Passeriformes; family Cinclosomatidae; genus Ifrita; species Ifrita kowaldi. Next base: position 72,852 of record VZRS01000760.1, read on the forward strand.
ACTGAATTTTAAATTAGATACTTTGACGGATGCACCTATTTTATGTTCTTCTTTTCTGGCAAGTATTCGAGGCAACTAACTGATAAGAGTGAAATTATTAAAAGTGTGTTTCTGCAAAACATTGGATTTATAGTGGCAGAAATTCCTGCTAATGTCCAGTAATACATGCTCAGGAATTGAATTATGAGAATAAAAGTTTATTTTCAGCTTTACACTCCATAACTGTACAGTGTAACTACGTAACTATACTGTAACTGTTGCAGTGTTTTCTATAATTGGAGTGGTTCACAGTGGAGTTTCTGATCTTGATTCATATAAAATTTCAGAGAATATCTAGATTTTACTTTCTGGATTTTATATGAACACTCTTGGCATCATTAAAGAACACTAATTCTTCCAATGATAATTTGTTTTATTATGTAAATTTTGTGTGAACTGCCTTTTGCCCGCACAAGTGTTTTTTCTTAGTTATGAATATTGTTAAGCTAAACATAGATTTATTAGTTTGAAATTAAGATGTTTTATTTGATCTGTCCATAATGCCTTGGTATTAGAATAATTTGCCCTTTTCAAAGCCAATTTATGTCAGAGGTTTTTCATTACAGCATAGAATTTAAAATGAATGAATTTGGCAATCGGTGATATTTACAGTTCATAGAAATGTACATCAAGAGTGTGTTTGGAGTATTACTGTGCATCCATTTATAATTTGCCCTGGTTTTTTTAGGTGACCTTCCTGTATTTCAGGCTCTCTGGATTGATAGGGACCTAAGTTAATACACGATGAACGGTATCAGAAGGGAGTTAATGATTCTCAGAGTCCTAGTTCTTCCTCTTTTTCCTCATTATTATGGCAGTGAGAAAGTTATTTTAGTATTTTCTAATTTACCTATCCATCTGCCCTTCTCCTGACAGTCTGTATAGATCAGTTCAACTTTGGTGATACATAAGTGTGACTCTATTAACCTCTTTAGGAAAAGACAGTCCCTGTCAAATGCATAAATGTACTATCAAAATGACAGGTCGGATACTGTTCTGAATGTTTTTTATAGCATTTTATTTACCACTGGTGACTTCTGTTTTATAAACTGCCTGGTGCTGCTGTACTCTTATTTACTGTGTGGATAAACTGTATATCCTTCAAATTTAGACCTAGTTTTAAGCAGAATACATGTCTATGATTAAATTATGCTAATGAACTGAGGAATTTTAGACAGTTTGCTATCACGTAAGAAGCACTTATTAACTCTTTGTGAGGAATATGTATATTTGAATAGATATTTTTGGAACATTCTAAAGCCACAGTGTTCAGAAAGAATAAGATTAAAAGATTTTGCTTTAATTTGAAACATTTCTAGTTGGATTTTAATAATGTTTGGAGAAAAGGTGACATAGTGACTTTAAAATAATGTAGAAATATCTTGTAAGCTACTAGATATTCAGCATTAATATAGGTTTTATTATTCTTTCATTCCCTGGGGGTGAAACTTTCATGTAAAATGCTCTCACTTTCCTAGTTTATACCTGATAAAAGTTTCAAGCAATACTTATCCATTTCTGGGCTATGTGCAAAAATTTTCAAACTAGTCAGGTACTGATACCAGATACAGCAGTAGACACATTTGGGAAAAAACCCTCTCAATAATGCCACAAAAAATTATTTCCTAATGTGTTCTGAGGTTTCAAAATTCAGCCGTCCAAATATGTGAAAACTCAGTGTGGAATAGAAATATCTAGTTTATCATACTGAAAAATTCAAAATATGCAGTTAAATAACAGCTGCCCTTAGCTAGATGAATTCATTTGAATAAGTTCTTTCTCAGATCCAGTAATTCCCAAGCAGGGTTTTTGGTCTGTTTGATTTACGATAGATTTAGTGAAAAGACTGGAATAACTTAAGAAATTATGTCTTCCTTTTTCTAATAATTTTCTTGTTCAGTGTTAGATGACATTGACTGTTTTCAATTGATCAGCACTATTTTTGCACATGGGGCCTGTACTCTCCTTCTAGTGAATAGATGAGAGCCACTGAGGGGAGGATGGTGCAGAGCTTGTGCTTTGGATCAAGGGAAAGGAAGATTAGAATGAACAAATTTCAGGTTTAAATTCTCATCACAGGAAGTAGTACCTGTACCTATCAGTAGAGAAGGTGTATGGCAAGCAGCTTGAAAGTGACCTAAATGGTTACTGCTATTTACAAATGTAGTTTGCCTCCCAGAGCTGCTTTTTAAAGAAAGACAGGATGGGAAGGGACTGCTAAACATGAAGAAAACTTCCTGCAAAACCACCAGACTGGAAAAGAGGTAATTTTGCCTGAATCTATCCTGCTTCACTAAGCCAAATGGCTTGAAAAGGTACATTGTACTCTGTCATTTTCCTGCTCTAATTTATTCAGTTGACATCGGAAATGTGATAAAGAAACCAGTCAAGGATGCTTTGCTTTGTAAACAATGCAATAGCCAAGTGCCATTAAGGATTTAGAATTAGAAGGTAGTGCACCATTTTCTTGTCTCAATTAACAGGCGCAGTTCCGACAGTGAAATCTCAGTCTTTATTAGATATACGAAGAGCTAAATTTGTGCTAATTTACAGAATTTCTCTAAATTGCTCCAGGTGAAAAGGGATGTTCTAAAGTTAATATATTAAAAACCTGTTTTTCAGGTATGATTCAGTAGAGATTTATTATGAAAGTAGGATATTTGCAATGTGAAGTTAACTCAAGGTAAAATCTTTCCTGTTTCCTCCTCTTATCGAATCTTTCCAGAATCAGTTTTTCTGCTGGGGCAGATGGCTCCTTAACTGCAGGGCTGATGCTGCTTCAGGTCACAGGGGAAAAGTATTTTGGAGTAAAAAAAACACTAAACAGATGGTGACCATTAAAAAAAGAGATGTTTTCAAACATCCTGATGTGTTGCAGGACAGTGACAGAGGAAGAGGTCAGTATGGTTGGGGCTGACCTTAATCCTCTGACTGGAGAGGAAGGATTTGATAGAATGGTTCATAGACTTCCATGTTTCCCTCTTTTATGGCAGTGTGCAACTACAGGTGTGGCTTCTGCACCTTAGTAGCTGCAAAAACTACCTGAAGGAGAAATTCCTTTCTTCCAAAGCTAATGTGATCTAGTTTTCAGGTGGTGTCCAGAAACAGAATATTTGCTCTTTGATGTTTTTTAATTACATGTACTTTAAGTAATGCTTTCAAATGCCTTAGTTGTAAGAATTCTTGCCTTAAGTATCTAAAAATTGTTTGCCTTTGATGAATGTAAATATGATAAAAGTACGTTAGCATTCAGAACTGCCATAACCTTGCTAAAATACTGTTTGCAGTGAATATGAATAATTTTAATATATCTAAACGTCTAGTGTGCTGTTTAAAAAGGAGGTCTTCATATGGTTTCACATAATAATTCCAGCCCATTCTGCATCCCCACATTTGTTCACACAAGTGACAGAATCTACGCAATTAAATCAATTTATTCCAGTGCAGTACTGTGAGAGTTCTGTATCAAAACTACTCCTTCATATCCATTATTTATAACTACTTTTTGTCTTTTCTGTATTTGTGCTGTGTCATAAAGAAACTCAAAATACAGCTCTTAGTGCTCCTAATTAAACAGGGAAACAAAATATCATTGTTAAAAATGTTTTGTTTTTCTTTTTTTTGTTCCTCCTGCTGATGGCAGATACTTTGAATTGTTTTTCTAGTTTTCCATCTCTGGTTGCCTCCCAATATTGAGGGAAGTGCCTTTGCCCAAAATTTAACTCTTTTTCTGAATATTTTTCTGGGTTTATGAAAAATACATGTTTAAAAAAACTGAAACACACAAAACCTCTCAGAGTAAGCAAAATAATTGCTGGTAACTTGTCAGAATGTTTTTTCTTTTTTTTTTTTTTTTAACCTGCAACCCCAATAATAGTATGAAGGAACAGGTTTTAGTGGGTTTAGTATTTTTTACTCAAAGCTTGTAGAAATTAATACCGTTGTCTCTGCAAGTGTCAAAACTTTAATTTGTGTCAAGAACATATGCTTTCAGTACTTAAAACAAGCTCGTTTTTGTGCTGTTGCTCTGCCTTGTTAGCTCTTACACTTCGATTGTCTGGAAAGGTTGCCCCTCTCTACTATACAGAAAAAGGGCCAGGCATAATTTTGCCACGGATTGAATGTGTGTAGCGAACAGTCATTCCTGGCGGAGAAAGGCTGAGCCTCCTGCCATTGTTCTCTTGACAAATAGTGAGTGTCCTCCCTTTCCACTGTCTGACCTTGACTAATTGTGGAGAATTGGTGCAGCTGTCCCTGGCTTATTCTGCGCTGCAACACAAGGGCATGTAAGAAACTTTAAGCTGCCATCATAAAACTCCAGTTTGAGGACTTCATCACAATGCGTGGTGCTCACTTGTTTTGTTGTGTGCTGTTTAGTTTGTTGCTGTTTCCTTCCTCTGATAGCATGTTTTAGAGTCATGCTGTGTTTTCTTCTAACTTGCCCTTGTATGTACTTCAGAAATCTGTAGTAAGAGATTACGGTAAGAGAGTATTTCTAAAATAGCTGGATAAAGTCGCATGGAAAAATACTTATAAAACCATCAATTAAAAGATGATATGGAAAATGAAGCTTATCTAGAAAGTGAGTGGAAAGGCATGTTTGTACTTTTCTTTTTCCTTATTACCATCACAATCTATTGTTGCAAATTCTTTTGGTAGAAAGCTTTGGTATATTAACTTGGAAAGTGAAGAATATAATCAGAAAAAGAAGTACCATGTGCATATTAATATAGGGATAAAATTTTATGGTGCTGCTTTTAAATATTAAGTCTAACTGAATATTTTAATTACTGTGTGTACCAAAGCATGCAAAGTGTTTTTCCTGTTCAGCTAATTTTCCATAATACAGAAAATGGTTAAACATATATTAATAACAATATAATATGCAGTTAATGTAACTTGAAAATTTTACTAGAAATCTTTTGAGAATTTTTATTGTTTTATTTTCTTAATTAGGGTAAAGATCTGCCTGGTGAAGAGGGAAAATTCAGTGTACCTACACCATTTTAAAGTCACACTTAGCTTTTAGCATTAGAGGTATATGGACTTGTGTTTGCATAGTAAATGGGTCTTGCATTTGGGCAAATTTAATTCATATAGACAGAACTATTGGCTTCATTTTTTTAAAGCTGAACCTAGCTCAATAAAGTTTAGTTTGTCACCTACTGTGCCTTTTCAGTCACACGGCTTCTCAGTGACAGATTCTTTTTATAGAATAACCAGATTTCTATAAAAAAAAAAATCACACAGAAGTGAGGGGCCTTATATGTCTGCCCAGTGTGTCTCTCCAGAATAAAGAGAAATTCTGGGTCCTTGGATTGTGTTGCTGCCAACAGGACTACTGTTCAAGGTAGGCACATGAAAAAGATTAGGAAAAACAAATAAAACCCCCACTAGAAGATCTGTGGAAACACAAATTTCAAGTTAGGTGGCAAAATACTTATTGAAGGAATGCAAGTAGTAGATGAATTTTCAGAAGTGATGAGTATTTGGTGGCTTGCATCAACCTGGGCATGTCTAAGTCAAAAAAAGGCTGGCAATGTAACACCTTACCCCATGGACTGTTTTCCTGGATCTGCTCCAGGGAGTGTGATTTACCACAGAGAAGGGGAACACTGACAAAATTCTGGTCATGAGATCTTTCTCCCACAAATACTCTGTCACTGTTACCTGTGCTGACAGGCAAATCAAGTGTTCTGCTTCGTATGTTGCTTACTGCAAGGAAAGCGTGGCAGCACGTGGCCTAAAGTACTGCAGGCAGACATTTCAAACATGATTGTTTCAGGTTCCTGCTAATGTGCTAGAAAACGGATTCCCTTCAAACTCCCTCACGTCCCTGCTACTCAGACTTGTGCTGGGACAGCGTTTAGTACCACCTTGTGACCTGCTTGAAACGTTTTCAGTGGAAATGAAATTTAGGAAAAATGCTGGTTGATTAAAAAGTCCAGCCTGAATTAAACTTAGTAGTCTCACAGCAGTGTGGTACAACTGTGATGACCAAGTCCTTCCTTGGTTTGACCTAAAGGCATGATGGCTATTTTTCTCCTCACTCTTTATAAGAGCTTTCTGATGACCTTGATCCCTCTCTGACTTTCTGTGTAATGGATGCAACAACCTCATATTACCTGACAGCCTGTTTTTGACCTCTAAAAATTATTAGGTCTCGAAATTTGGAGCAAGTCATCTTGAGAAATACATTGCCAGATGTTGAAGGTGGTAGAGTCACATTTTAATAGTCCAGATGTAGAAAACTAAGCTTGTTTTAAATCCTATAATATCAACGAAATAAAATACGTATAAATAAAATTGTTGGTTTTGGTGGCTATCTATGTTATCCTCCAGAAGCAGTCATGCACCAGGGCTCTGGTGTACCCAAGGTGCCAGAGGTGAACTGACAGCCTAGGGCCGTTCTGAGACGTGGAGCCCAAGTTCTCAGACTCCAACCTAGCTACCCAGTAGGCAGATAAACCCTGTGGCCCTGGTTATAGGTCCCTGCTACAAAGTCTTTCATCAGCAATGCTAGTTTAAGTCCTGCTTGAAGCTTCAGGGTGTTGGTTTGGCATGGTGGCGTGCTGCCTTCCTGCTTGTGTCAGCACAGATGTTGCGGGAAGTGAGCTGGCTCAGGGACATATTTGAAGCTCATTGAGCTATTCTCCCATTTTATATAGAGTTAAAATTTATAAAAGGCTGGAATATGCTCAAAGAAGAGGGATATTTTCAATCCTGTTCACACTGACAATCTAGCAGTTGCAAAGGCACTGCTGGGGCATGTGGGTGTGTTGCACATGGATAGTAATGAGAAGGTGTTTTGAAGAAGAAGTCTTTAATCCGACTTTGTGGGCAACCCTTTATTCTGTGGAAATCCACACACTGGATGGTTTTAACTGTCAGTGGTTTAGATTTTCTATCGTGTGTAGATTAGAACATGGTTACTAAGATGCCATTCTTGTGCTTCCTGTCTTCAAGTCCTGTGTGGATCTTGATTTCAAGCACAGAGAAACAAGCTGGCTCTCTGAAGAAAGTGTGGAGGGACAAAACAGACAGCCTGCCAGTTTTTTTGCCTTTTTCACATCTGTCTGCCCAGCAGAGAATGAACATGTGGGAGAAACAAAGGAACAGAGTGATAGTATTTCAGTCTTGTGTTTAGCTATGCCCTTGCACACTTCTCAGCTGTGCCCAGCAGTGTAGTACTAGCTGAATGGTGTCTGATTCAGACTCTCCTGAATGTTGTTTCCCAGCAGTCTTAGAGATGTAAATCATCAAATGGAGCCTGCTGGCTTGTGTCTGGAAAATGGGAGTCCTTGAGATACTTATACTTTTTTGTTTCTTCTTAGAGGATATGGAACCTTAAGAGAAATAGTGTTTCCAAGCAAACTTGCAGGTCTAAAATAAGTGTCTTTCCTGCTCCTTTTCTCCTGGGTATCTATTCACTATTTTTTTTCATTCCTTCATTTTCTAATATTCCCTCTCTGCTCCAGAGGAGTCAGCAGGTATTTTTTTCAGGTTTTCTAAACTCTCACTTTCACAGTAAGGAAAACAGAATCACTGGAGACCTAAACCAGAGCAGCAGTGAATGCAGGTTGTGGGCAATGTAGGAACATTGTGTTTTATAATTTGGCACAATAGAAATAAAAAAGCTTTAAAAAAAATTAACCTAATTTAAATTCAGGTTTTCTGTGCCCTGACTCATAAAAGCTTGTTTAATATACTAGTAACTTGCCTGCTTCTGTTCTGAGTGCCTGGCTTCGCTTGTGAGGAGTATGGAGCAGGACTGCAATCTTTGTATTGCAGGACTTCAGACAGCATCCCCAAATACTCTAGTTATATTGAGAAGTACTAGTGGATAATCTTCCATAGCTGAACTCTGTTTTCTGCATTCAAAAATCCTCCTGAATTCTGACTGTGCCATATGCACCTGTTCTTTATGTCTGGAAACACAGCCAGAATGGCTTCCAGAGTGCGTCACAGAAGTTGAAAACTTAAGAGCTTAATTTTTTATTTAGGAATGAACACTAGCATTAATTAGTTAGGCCTTGAATAAAATAACAGGTTTTGTGAGGTTTTTGTGCAGCTGGGCACATCTAAACTCTCCTGTCCTAAGTGTTTTGGAGCAGCTTTATTTATTTATCAAGCAGAAGTGAGAATCAGGAAGATCACATTTTTTTCTTGTCGTTACACTGCCTGCAGTGTTTATGGCATCCCATGCACAAAGACAGATATGCATACAAAAGTAGGGATAACATGCAAAGGTTTACAGAAGAGCTAGCTAAACTATTTGATTTTCGTATGTACAGGCACATGACAGGACATGAATTTAGCACAATGAATCTGTTTCTTAAAATCCTATGCACCATATTAACTAGAAATTCAAATAAAGCCTTGCCTTTGCTTTCAAATAGAAGAGGGATTGGCATATTTTGATTTAATGCTTCTAAATTCTCTTCAGGAAAACAAAGCATCAAACAGAGTTGGAGTGCAATTTTTCTGAGTAGGAAGACAGTGCTGCTCAGAGACAAATTATTATGTGTATGGTTTCTGCAAATCTTGCTTCACAGGAATTGGAAAAGCCAAGTGCCGAGGAAGACATGCAAGGGTTAATACAATTTCCATTCCAGCGAGTTTTGCTTGCCATTATTTTCTTTTTCTTTTCTCCCTTTTAACTGATTCATAGCATAAAATCTTCCTGGACACCTAATTATCAAGCCAGCTCACAGTCACAGCTGTCTGCTTGGAGAACCCATTAGATGCAGCAGTTGAAGCCTCCATAATTCCCCAAACTTCCCGGTTGTGAATATTAAGAAAAGATTTTTACATGTCATATGCAATTCGGAGGTGGTGTGAATGGCGTTGGAAATGACGAGCTCTGAATGCTTGTCCATCACTCCATTCACTGGTTACAGGTGGTCTCATTTTCCACTTTCAGATATCGGCTAGCTATGACAGCAGGCACTTAATTTGCATGTTCGACAGACAACAAACGGCCCTGTGCATGTCAAAATAGGTGGTGATGCGTGACAGTTCCTACACAATACTGTCTCCTCTTTGCTTGACCTTTGACCTCCCTGCATGTCTTCTTTCACAATCAGAAAAAAATGCACTTTTCGGCTTTGGAATAAATTTGATACCAAATTGATTATTTTCCTTTCTTCTTTTTATTCTTCTTTTTCCTCCTCCTCCACTTTTCAAGTATGCATGCATCCAGGCTTTCATCTTAACGGCTACAAAACTCTGCCAGAAGAGTCTCATAAAATTTAAAAATACGCAAGCAGTGAGAACAGGAAGCGCCTTGTTAAAATTCATTGTAGTTAAATTGCTTGAAAGTTCTTTGTAAATGCAAATGTAACCTTTAAAAGAGACCTTAAGTTGGGTTAATATTTGTTAAAAATAAGATTTTTTTAAAAAATCACAAAAGTGCTTTATATTCATTTTTTCCTCAGGCTGTATATCCATCTTTATATGTGCAAGTTGAGTAGTTTAGTACGCATTTCATCTAGACATTCCTCCAGTGTTTTTATGGCTGCTGTGACTTGTATTAATGTTAAGTAACAAGAATTAGTCTCCTAGCATCATTAGAAGCACACTTAGAGTTTTAAGTTAAAATGCTAAGAAGTGATTAAAGTGCAAAAATGTTTGAATGCTGGCAGCTCTGTGCACTTTATCGTGTTATTCAGTGTATGGTTCCTGGAAATTGCAGCTTTTTGCATCTGCTACCTCCTGGTTAAATCATATCAAAGGGAAAACTAAGACGTGGTGGATTCAAGCACAGCTCAGCATTGCTCACCCAAGCACCTGAATTTTAATTCCAAAGATACACGTTCCTCCTTGTCTGACCAAGAATGACCATAATCCTCTCACAGATCTTATCTGAGCTGCAGCTCTTGTTTTAATTAAGAATTAAAGCATGACAGCAGATAATCGCACCTCTGGGGTGTTACAAGACTTGAGATGTGGTTGTGTATCCAATACCCAAGGGTGTGATTATTCTGTGATAACCCCACCCCTAACGAGTCATCCTGTCCAGGCCTCTGTAATGGGCAAAGCACATTGGTGTCGGCTTCAAGCATCAAGATGGATCAGCAGTGCACAGTGGGCTGATCACAGGCGATAATGGACTAGTGTGTTTTTCCTGTTCTTTTGTAATGTCTCACCTTTTTCTTTAGGGTTTTTAGACCATGAGAATACTTGGCAAGTTGTAGGCATTCCCTCCCCCACTTTCCCCACCAGAGTAAAATCTCTTTCATGAAGCAGCACCTGGTAAAATTTGATGGATATGGAAATTCAGTGTTAATTTGACATATGAGATGGTCGCTTTGATGTGTAGCTGAAGCTACACAATAACATTACAATGTACCTTAGTGAGTTTTTTCTGACTTTCTTGTTGTTCCAGAACAACTTGCTGTCAATTTGGAGGGTAGCTGAAGCCACCAGACCAGCTCATACTCCTCAGGAGCATTGAAATACTTGAACAGAGTTGATCAGTTAAGAACTTAGGCCATAAATACAATTTACATGTGAAGTTAGTTATAGCATAGAGCCGGGCAATTCTCTTACCAAAATCCATTTCTACTACTAGTGTTAATGATGACATTGACAGGTAGGCTCAGAACCCTGTTTTAGGTATCGACTCACCTAAACCCTAGCTGGCAAATGAGGGAACCAATGCTGAGACATGAGGCAGTCCCAGCTTTTAGCTCCAAGTAGTGCTGGGACAGAGCTGCATCAGAGCACCTGCTCTGTGTGGTTCAGTTGGTGTGTGCAAACACTGGTTTCCTTTCAACAGGAAGGTTTTTCAGGAAGATGAAAATGAAAGGGAAGGTAGGATGACCATATTTCCTGTCAGTCAGATTGTCTGCTGGTAGATCAGGAAGGCATTTTAGTCTTTACCTTTAGTCTTTACCTCTGTCCACTGGCATCAGCAGAGACACCAACTGAGGAAACAACTGTTTTGCTTAGAGGGAAACAGTTGTTCAAGCTGGGCTGCTCTTCGATGACATTAACAAGTTGACTGAACTGCCAGTTCTGCTCTAGTCCAGGAAGAGACTTATTTCTGAGGTTAGATCTTAGACTGTAAGGCCTGACAATCAGTGAGGCTGAAGCAGTTTATGATGGGGGAAGTTTTGTGGAGGAAATAGGTCTGAGTCACCTGGAGTATCTTGTTCTGGCCTCTGTAAAAATATAAAGGCTTGAATTACAGTAGAGTGGAATGTAAGCTCTCACTTTCAAATCCTTTATCTAATTTTTATTCTTCATATGTTGAAACATTGCTAAACAATAAGGTGGTTGATCTGATGTATTTACTGCTGGTCATGGATTTCTCAGCAGACATATCATAGGTGCCAATATCAGCTTAACAGGCCGTCCAAGAGCAGCTGATGCACAGGATATTATAGACTGAGGTGGAGCTGAAGTGTCTGCCCAGGTGGACATAAGCCAGGAGCCATTAATTTCTCATAGGACTTACCAAGTGAGGCTCAGGGCTCTGCTAATGAATACCCAGCTTCTGCATCTGACTTTTTGTGTCCAGCCAGCTCAGAGCACAGGCAAAGGAGGGAGACAAGCATGTTGTGCAGTGGTCTTTTTCAAGTGGATAGATTAGAGAATTATATCTTTGGAGAGGGCAAGGTATATTGAGAGAAATAAGGAAGGGAAGAGGTATGCAGCCAGCTCTTAAACCATGAAATATAGTTTATTTTTCTCCCCCCTCTACTCACATCCTATAGTAACCCAGCCAAAGTTGAACTATGTGCAACATTAGTGATGAAATAAAACTGAGAGGGATGTGCAAGAGCTCGTGCTCTGTCAGTTGTCTTTTCTTATGCATTTGCTTTTGGAATCAATCCTGGCATGCTCTGGATGGGTGCTTGGCTTTCCTATTAGAAATTCACACCTCTATTTGTAAGCATTTGTAACTAAAAATTGCAGCCTAAGTGAAGTCCCAAAGAAGAGAGGAATTGCTTTTCCAGAAATTGCTCCCAACCAGGTTTGATGACCAGCTTATTTGTTTATAAAATTGTATTTCTTCCTTGATTTTTGTGAAAAAATAGGCCCAACACTTAGCTGTCCAACCCTTGCTTGGGTGACTATTCCTTGAAGATCTGCCTGTACATATAATTTCCTGGCTTGTCATTTCTCATCCTGCTTGAGAATATATCACTCACTGATGAAGGCACAGGTTTTTTGGATTTTAGCACTGGAGCTCTGATGAGTTGTGCAAGTGTTTCTGGATGTCTGAGGCTGTAAGGTAATGAATTTTTCAAAACTATGGGTGACTTAGACCTTATCACTTTAAATTGAAAGAAAACTGACAAGATAAACTTACTGTTGTTAACTCAATTAGTAGAAAGTGATAGAGTGAAGCAATAGGAATCAAGAGTAGTGTAGTTTATTTTCTCAGATTTCAGGAGGGTAGATATAAGACTTGAAAGGTTTTGGTAATCTTTCTGTTACGAAAGGACACCTTTATAGCAGTGTTGCATTTGTTACCACCTAGTGCACTGAAATGCAACATTTAGTAGCATTCCATTGCTCCTGGATATATTTGTATGTGATTGCTTTTCATTGAGCAGTTTTAATGCTCATTAAAAGAGGATGAATTTTATGGTCTGCTTATTACAAATCTTTTTTTTTTTCTCTTTTCGAATGTAACTTCTCTGGCTAAATAAAGAGAAAAAGAAAACAATGTGACAGTTGTTCTTGGATCCATGGGTAACATAGTTCCATCTACCTGTCTTCATCCTTTCAATTCAAGGATGAATATCAATTAATGATTGATTGCTGAAAGCTCATTAAAATGTCTTTGCCCTAAGTTTGATATATTTCTTTTTGATTTCTTTTTAATTGTAATTAAATAGTAAGTTTAAATTAACAAATAGGAAATTTAGAGTGTACGTACATACTAAATACAGTGCACAGATTCTTCAACATGAAAGAGGTGCAACAATTGTAGCATCCAAAAAGAAAGCAAAGCAAGGCTTTGTTTTCATTCTGTTTTGTGAGAGCTGGTACAACACAAGTGCAACACAGATGCATCTTGTTTGAGGTTGGATTTTATGTTCCCCTTTCAGAGATCTGGAGTTGGCATTGTCCGTTCAGCATCTGCCTCATTGGAGCATTTTATAGCTCTTGAAAAACTTTTTGTCAGTGAGAACAATCTCAAAAATTTGAATTTGCCTAAAGCTTATTTCTGTATCAACAGGGAAGATTGGGGTTTTTTTAGTTGCTCTAGCGTAGTTGAGGTTTGTTCTCGCTTGTTAAAATGATAAGATCATCTGCCCTTGTCTTTATTTGTATCTATGGCGTGAATGAAGGAAGTACTTCTGTTCTTTCTTCTCTTCTCAAAGAATTTGACATAGAAGCCCTGGAGCATCATGCTCAGGATACCAAATCTACTGTGCAACAGCCTTGAACAAGATCCAGAATTTGAGTAAGAAAACTGAACCACGCATAGGTGGGACTTATCTAACACACTTTAGATTCCTGTGTCAACTTTTAAGTTCATTAAGCTCCTTCTGTAAACAGGAGATAGAGCGTGATTTGTTTCAGGAAAGGATCCAAGATACCTGGGGTAAATCTACCACTGTCATGTGAGAGAGTGTAGAACACTGTCTCCGACTAGATGCCAAACATTCAGATGGAATTTAAGTCAGACAAGTTCTCATGCATATACCTATTTTCAGCATACACAGATAGTTCTCCTCAGTAACAAGAAAGTCCTGAACAGAGTATGTGAGAGATGGAATCACAGTCATTTGTTGGCTTAGGTTAGAGGTTCACATGCAGGACGTGGGAGATGCAATAATGAAATGGTTAGGAAAGAGCAAGCAACAGATGGTTGTAAGTTGCATTGTTAAAATACATCATATAGGGTTGTTATGATGTCAGAAAGTCTGATGATGTCTTTACTATAATTTCCAAACTACACAGAGACAAAAGACTTTACCCTTTTCAGATATGCTCCTTGATGAATGGAAAAAGTGTTGCAGGTTGCTCTTCCCAGCTTGACACTGTTTTGTCTGAAACTTGGTGCCCAACTAACTGAATTAGCACATGCATTTATAAGAGCCTTTCACCAGGGTGATGGTTCATATACATGAGCAATAAAGTCAGCTCCCAGATCAACGCACTTCAGTGCAGCATTTCTGAACCTTCATGTAAAAAGCACCTTGAGTTTCACCTATGGCCTTGTCATTTTGATATTTCTCTTTGTTTGCCTGCTTTTTGAAGTAGGGTCTCCCTACCAATTTTGACAGTGCATTTAAATTATCACAGCTCTAGAGCTGGTCCAAACTTAAGTGAAGACATTCTGCTTTTCCTTCATTTGCTGTTTCTTGACTGTTGATGTTTCAGCTGTCAGCATGCACATAGCATGAATATATTTTGGTTTTTAAAGTTTTGAAAAGGCGATAGAAATCTACTTCTGGTTTCATTTCTTTTTTTTCTTAAGTGTGATATGTGATGACAAGTAGTTCATGTAAAAGTCAATCTGTGGTCAGCCACAACTAAAATTGAAAACCTTATGGCTTCACTTTGCAGGTGACCATGATAATCCTACTGAAATAAACTTTAATAGCTCTGTACTGCTAGTAGTGACTATACTATTGCTATACTACTAGTGATTGTACTAATGGCATGAATATACTCCCCAAATTTGGTCACCTCTTTCATGAAAATTGAGAGCATGTGCAAAAAATTTAGGAAAGGTCTGTTTCTTATGTTTAGTGATCTAAAATGTACCACTGTAAATTCCAGCCAGTTTTAATTTTGCCATTACTATCTTGCCTGATACATTTCATTGTGGGATGTTATTCAGTGAGTGTAATGGGTCTTTCATTTAAACTTATGAATGCTATCTAAAATGAGCAAGTGGTTTTTGTACCAATTCTTTCCTGAATTTCTAAAATTTGAAAGAACGACAAAAAAAAAGGATACACATTTCCCAGTGTTTCAGTGAAATAAAATGGAGAAATGGTGACATTTAAAGTTTTTCTTTATTTGTTTGTTTATCTTTGTTTGTTGGGGGTTTTTTTTAGAGACATCTTTTTGCACATTTATGAAATACTTGGAATAAACTAAAGCCTATTTTCTTATTGACTCTAGTAGAGCAAAACCTCATTTCTTATGTTTTACTTCACATTTTCAGTCCAGCCCAGAGTCAATGAGAGCAATCATGAGCAGTCTAAAAGCTATTTATCCTCTAGCTTCTAATAGAGCAAAAACAAGTGGAGAATTTTCCAAAATGAACAGGTTTGTATAAAATCTACATCCTTATTTGCAAACCTGATCAGGTAGAGAAAAGGTGCTGATGGGTTTTTTTCAAGAGATCATTCCTGACCACTTCCTTCAATGTCAGATTCAGACAGAAATCCAGCCTTTCAGATAGAATTTCTAGCTTAGTCATTTCAGGTAATCACCCAACCTTTTGACTTCAAACTTGCCAGTAGCGTAGTTTGTCATAGCTGGGTCCTGATTTTAGAAGAAAGTTTTTGTGATTAGTCCCAAGATGCTGCAACTTGGTGAGCTCTGATTTCAAATTTGCCACCTCAGAGACTATTAAAGTCAATTCTCCTTTCCACAGGTAGTGTTATATAATTAACTTCTTTATACCAAGACATGGAAGAATAGCTATGTGAAAGGCATTTTTTTTTCCTGCTGACCATTTCACATTGGTGTAAATTTTAATATGAATTAGAAGTTCCCTCCTTTCCTTACATCAACCAAATTGTGAATTTCTGTTTTTCCATAATATGTCAGACCTTACGTATATGACCCAGGGCAGAATTTGAGCATCTCAGATGGGATCCACACACAAACTCTCTGTGGCACCGCGTCACCTCAGATTTGAATTTCCTCTGCTGCGTGTCCACTTCTGTATAGAGTGGAGTTCTTGACATTGCCAGTAAACTCTTACTGGCACACATGGGGCCTAAACTAGATTCCTAAATCTCTGAGGTGACCATATGGCTGATGAAAAAATCATTTACTATTTAGTGATCTTACTTATATAGCAAATAATTATAGGAAATCTGAGAAGGAAAAAATAATCAAAACAATTGTTTAAGAGTCCAACAAATACCAGAGGACAAAAAAAATCCTACAACTCTCCTTTAGAATTTAGTGTGATTTCTTGCAGTTCTCCTGAGCAGTGAAACTGTATCACTGACAATTAATAGTTCTTCCATACCTGTTTCCACCTGCTACTGCAATTCCAGGATTAATTATAACCCCCAGAGGCTATTGTGAAACTAAATGATTTTTAGTTGTATTTCATTTTAAAAAGTGTAAATCATTTCCAAGGAGAAAGTTGAAATCTCATAAAATAAATGTAAATATAAAATGGAGATCTTAAGACATCAGATATTTCATACTGCTGATAGATAAGTCCTGTATCATGTTTGAAGCAGAAAGAAACAGTTTTTCTGATTCTCTGGTTTTATTTCTGTCTTTTTCATTTTCATATGAAGTGCTGCTTTTCCTATCAGAAATTTGCTGTCTTGTCTTATGGAATGAAAGCAGTAAATACATATCATTATATCTCCCTTCAACCCGCCTCTAGCTTCCTTTCTCCAAAGCTAAAGGATGTACTTTTATTGGAAAATATCAGTTGCAAATTCTGATATTAAAGTAATAAAGATAATTGTCTAATTTCCACTGAAAGTATTAATAAAATATCCAGAAGCTCAAAGTAGGTTTACAGTTTTCAGGGCATTTTTAATAATTAATGGCTGTGTGATAACACAGGCAGTAGTGTTGCAGACATCTCCATGATCTCAGCTTATAAAAGTGTTTTCTGTGGTAATCCTGAAGCATTGTTATGTTGAATTGTGGGAAAGACTGCCGACATTTTTATTACATACCAAATGTAGAAAAAGGAAGACGAATGAAAAATTTAAAGGCATCATAAAATTGGCCCAGACATAATTCTGGCCAATTATATGTTGTTGGGTTCAACAGCCAAAAAAAGCAAAACAGATGGTAAGCTGTTAAACTATTCAAAATATCATGAACATTAGTAGGTTACAGGTGCTATGCCTCATACATATTATAGGATAACTTTGTAGCCATGCTTTCGTTTGTTTGTTTGATTTAATTTGTGCTTTGACCTTCTAATTTTTTGTCAGACCAAGCTGGGCCTTTTCTGCCTCTTATAAGCAAAATTCAGACTGAGAATATATTGAATTTTTGTGTATGGAGAATCTTGATTTAGACAGAGGTGAAAAGTTAGACCACTCGAATCACTTCCTTGAAATGAAAATACCATAAACATTAGAAAGGAGAAAACTCAACTGCTTTTGTTTTGCTACAACACAAATTGGAAAAGTATCTTTGAAATAGAAGAATTCACATCTGGAGAAGAGATATGGACCAGATAAAACCCCAAACCATTTCAAAAATTAGATTTTGGTGAAAAGAATAATGAAAATCTTTCTTTTATCGTTTTCTTTTCTGTCCTTACCACGTGCAGCTTCTTCAAGGTCTTAGTTTAGGTCTTATACTTCAGACTGAGATTGTGCTGATTACAATTAAAAGAATAAATTAAAGCAAGACCATAAACTTAGCTAATTGCAGTCCTTAAATTACTGTTAGTCTATAAAAATGTTGTAAGGATAGACTTACTTTTTTGTTCAGTGCTAACTTTGATAAGCTTTCATTGTAGCTACAGAATATACAAAATGGAAGAAAATTGAAGTGCATGCATTTAAGGCTATGGAATTATTTCAGAATGTTTTGTAGTAAATCAGCTATATAAATGGCAGCATTATTTTTTTACATATTTTTAAATAAATTTAGTTCTCCTTCTGTTAATCAAATTGTAATATTTAAACTGAATGGTATAACCTATATTATGCATTAAAATAATTCTTAATTTTGTTTTGTCTGGAAGTTAAGCAGTTATAAGTTTTTAAAAAGCACAATTAAAGAATGAAACTCAAAATTAGCATTTTGGACCTCAGAGCAGCTAAATGAACATGCGATTATGTGCACCTAAATATCTGTGTAAAAATAAATTGAAAGAGTTTGCTGTAAAACCATGCAAAAAGATTACTTAATAGCTAGAATAATTTCATCTGAGATCACTAAAAACATTAGGAATTGCCAGCCGAATCAATCTGCTCTTGGAAATATATGTAAACTTTCAACTATATGTTTTGTACTATTACCGGGCAATACAGTGGTATTCTTAAACCCATAGTGCATGAAGTAGTTGGAGTAAGTGTAGAATTTAGCACACACTGGGGGATCTCTTCAGCAGCACTCTTGACCAGTAACTGGGGAGATAGGCTGAAGGGGTTTTGTCCTAGGAAACCCCTCTCCACCCCACCCTGCAGAGTGGGTCAGTGTGAAATGCCAGGGTGGGGTGGAGAGGGGTTCAAGTAGTAACAGTGTTGTGAAAACAAGAAATTAGCAAATATTTGCAGCCTTCACTCCAGCTGGTACTTCCAGACACCTGGTGGGAGCCTGGTTTGTCTTGTTCACTCCTGGAGTGAAAGGAGGCCAGGTAAGTTCTAGAGGCCAAATAGTTCTCAGCAATTTACATGACAACTCCCCTGTCTTAAGTGAAAATAACCTCAGGCTTTCTTTCTGTTTCTGTCATGTTGTTACCTGCATTTTGATTATAGTATACCATGACAAGGCTGAAATCTGAATTATCAGAAGGTACAACACTTCAAGGCTTTGCTCTTCCCAATTCCTTTTTGCAAGTGATCTGTATCATCTTTCTCATCTCCTGAGCCACTCCCTCACTGGAGCTGGTTACCCGCTGCTGTTTCCCAATGGTAGTTGTGGTTTTCACTACCCTTTGTTGGATATGTCAAAACTACATAAACTTGTTTGTGCAGCTCACCTCTTAATATACCCTTTCATAAACCCAGTTAAACAAACATAATTTCAGCCTTTTGATCTCTTATCTTGTCTAATCCTAAATACTTTGTCTTCATATAAATTTGGGAAAGATTTCTTACAGTGGAGGATTTCTTTCATTCTTAGTCTTGAATATTCCACTCCTTTGCTGCTGCTGTCATTCATTGTGATTTATTGTTTTTATTTCACTGAAGGCTGTTACATGACCACCCTGCTCTTTTCTCCTATTTGTTCTTCTGTATGCTCAAATATTAAGTATTGAGTTCTGAGATAGCACTACCTTTTAGGAACTTGATTTTCACATGATGCTGTTTTTTCTGCACTTGAAATTCTGCAATGCAGTGGCTTTAAGAACGGATTGTTTTTCTTGTTTGCCCAGGCTCAGTGATATGCTTTTAGGGGAGAAACATGCAATATTAGACAAGAAACATATTTATTTCCCATCTCTTGTATGGGATTGGGGTAGCAGATAGCAAATGTGTACATAAAGTACATAGTGTCTCCAGTCTGCTTGATTCTGCTATTCCCTATTTACTATAAGTTATCTGAATGGGTTACCTTCGTACTAAATGAATGGTGAAGTTAATACTTAAAAGATGATTCACAGAAACAGAAGAAAAAGGTTCTTTTAAAGTTTTGGTGATTGTCACTTAATTGGCACTATTTGGCTAGATGCACTTAGGGATTTTCACTTGTGGCTCCTGGCTGCCAAATGTACAAAGCTGGTTTTGCACCAATTCACACGATTTCAGCACAGAGGGTTTATCCAACAAGACTTGTTGGTTTTGCTCTAAATCTTCAAACTGTGAACATGGAATTTTCTGTGTAAGGGGATGAGATGTGTGGTCCTTAGAGCAAGGCTGCCCTGATACTGAACTGAGAGGCCTCCCTGAGTACCTCAGCAATTTGCATCTCTGTAACTCTCTTACTAATGTCTGCACAAAACTCTACTTCCACCAGTATGTGGCTGTTACCAAAGAAAAGGAAAGCAGAGGTACTTCAGATACCTCCTTGTCATTGCTAGTTAAACAATACTTGGCTATGGCTTCCTCCTTCCAGCTGACTCAAAGGCTGCCTGTTGGCATTGCAGGAACAGTTGCTGTGTTTCAGCTTTGGCAGGCTTTGTTAGGATGTAGCATCCATTCAAACAGTCTCTCCCACTCCTCTGAGTCTGTTGTGACTGCAGTTGGCCAGTCTTTGGACACATCCATGTGCACAGCTAGGCTCTCTGGGTGGCCAGGGCTGATGGATGATTTTGGCTTGGCTGCACTTTAGCAAAGCTGTAGGGAAGAGATGTATGCAGCAGACTGTTGCTGTAGCTTTGTAATTTCTTTCACTGCACTCTCAGCTTCAGGACTGACTCTTACGTGCAAGCAGTGGCTGGGAGCACTACATCATAATTTTGGTTCAGAGCTATTTGTTTTGTTTTGTGAGATGCATAGGCAACATTTAGCAAAAAGACCCCAAAACCTAAACACTTGTTGCTTATAAGTGCTTCATATCATATCATATCATATCATAATCTTATCTATTCAGTGCTGAAAGATTTTTGTTTCAGTGCAGAAGGATTTTTGTTTCAAGGATGAGGCACATGTTTTTCTGCTTATCTGGATTGAATCAGAGTAGTGAATAATTTTGTTCTGATAATATTTTTATGCTCTGGTGTCTGACATGAAAAAAATATCAGGTGATCAGGCAGCTGTTTTCAGATGTCCTGCAGCACAAAATCTTGACTTACCCATTCTTTGCCTTTGTTGCTAATTAAGGTGTTGCTGAAGAACTTCTAGAGAAACAACTCTCTTTAATAGTTTATATTCCCAGTTGATTATTCTAAACCAAAAGTTTCTTTATATACATTGTATCTGAAGAAAGGAGCAATGAAATAGAGGGTGTGCCATCTAAAACAAAGAAATGTGGAAAACCAAGAAAAGTATACAAAGGAAAAAAGCTAGGTAAAACTTACTTCTCCAAGGGAAAAGAATCTTAAAAAGGAGAGTTATTGTAAAATGAGAATTTGTGACAACTAGCCCAGCCACCGTTGTTTCTGCAGATAAGAAGAATTTCAGAGGGTTGCTGAGTGTGTAGATTGGTTTGTAAGCTAGCATAAGAACCATATTTTTTAAAAATTTATTTTCTTCAAATTATGATTTTTTTTCAGATTCCATCAGGACAGCAATGTAAGAGTTGTGTGAAATGTAGGAGGCATGTTTCAGGGAAAGATAAACAGTGCTGGGATATGTTTCTAATTGTTATAACTTTAGGAGGAAAAAAATAACTTAAACGTTAGTTGTTGACAGCTAAAATATTGTTGTCTGCTTTCTACCCAGTTGTGCTGAGAATAAATACAAAGAGATTAAACTCTGTCATAAAACTATGAAACTGTGGAATATCTTCCCCCCCATTTCAAAGGGAACACTATGTTGCCATAAGTCAAAGCTGGTATAAGGAAATTATGGTTGAGGTCTTGGGAGTTCATTTGCTTGAAGATAACAAGTGCCTGCTGTTGATCTGACTGTTTTTATATTGATGTTGCACAATGAGTCATGTTTTACACTTTGGTAGATGTGGCTCTGCACAAGAAAATTATTTGATCCTCATTTGCCATTAATTAACAGTTGTGCAGATATTCCTTAAAAATATATTTTTGTATTAATGTATATTTTATGTCTTTTCATTCTTTAATATTTTGTAGAATGCCAGTCTTCGTTTTATTTAGCCTTAGAAGTGGCTTAGTGATGTAATTTTAGTTTTTTAAGCCTCTTCTAAGAGTAGATCACTTTGCAACATGTTTTAATGCCTTTCCTTAAGTGTTTACGCTTCTAAAAATTTTTCGGAAGCAACTCCAGATATTTTCCTAGAAGATGGTTATAACACGTTGCTATTCAAATTCATTTGTTTATTTGTGTTCATGTTACAGGCTTACAAGTGCGTATAACTTGTGTGCTTGTTAAAGTTTGGCTGTTTCCCTTTGCAGACTTGAAGAAGGGCTTGTGTGCTTGAAAACCTGTCTGCTTTTTCAGATGCGTCAGGCAACATAATAAAAGATGTTGAAACAGAGCTTGTGATGACTGTATGCTTTACTGCAAATGACACAAAAGTGGTGAAAAAGTGGTTACACTACTACTAAGTGGCGTAACATTTACAAGTAAAGCAATAAAGCAAAACTACTGAATATGCTTCCAGCTTATTTTCATAGTGGGCAGCAGTGGGAACAATGAAGAAGTCAAAATTATGTAAACGTAAAACATCAGTAATTGCTTCTCTTATGAAGCCAAACATTAAGGAATTTTCCTCACTGAGTTTGTTTAGGAAGGGTTCATTATAAAATTTGAGACTTTTAAACCTTACCCTGTTTTACAGAGAACAACTTCCTGAACTATCTGTGCAAGACATTTTTCTGTATGCATTAACCACTGATTTAATGTCTGTGTTGATCAAAACAGAAAACAAGAATAACTAGTGAATTCTCTTTGGATAGAAGTTCTCACTCTTCTTTATCAGGTCTGTTTTCCTTATCAATACCTGTAAATAGGATGTATATGTCTTACAGCATCAAATTTTCATCAAATAGATTTGTGTGTGTATAAGGGACTTAAGAAGTGAATCAGAAGTAACATAAATCAACAAATGAGGTGATTCAGAAGTGTTCTTGAAAACAAAGTACTCATAACTTTTAAATTCTCAAGGCAATTGATTTTGCTTAGTTCTGTATGGACAACTTCCCAATCTCAACTTGAGGTTTCTCTGGGGTTCAAAGGGACAAATAATATCCATAATTTCTCAAAGAAAGATGTAGATTCCACCTTGAAAATATATACAGTGGGTTACAGATGTTACAGAAAACTAGATTTTCTGCAGCTTCTAGTGTACAGAAGTCTGGATTTTATTTTTCAATGAATTGGACCCTTAGCTAGTAAAGAAAAGCAGTTTAAAGTGTACTTTGGCAGCTTTAGTATGCTCAAAATGTACACTTATTGCCATATCATATCAAACACATTTGTAGCCTCTTTCACGCTAAACTTTTCTTAATGTGCTTTAGAGAAACAGATCAACATATTAAAGGGACACTGTCAAGGCTGTTAGTCCTAAAAATTGACCTACTTTGACACTGGTCCCATACTGAAGCTTTTACTTCTGAGATTTGTCCTTCTTCCTGGATAACTGCTCTACTCAAAGGCTAGACATAAAAATACACAGTCAAACAAATTTTGTTTTGAAAAAGGGAATTTTAGAAAAGATGATGATTTGGAAAATTCTAATTTTGTGATCTTCAGCAGTGTTTTTTCTCAAGGTGCAGGTGTGATTGCTATCACTGTCAAGAGGAGATCCCAGTGCAAATATAATGTGTGACTCAGAGGGCTGAATGTTTATGTCCTGGCCGGTTGATAGATACAGAAGTGACCAAGATGTATTGGAGTAAGAAGTCCATTCAGCCCAAAGGTTTGTTCTGGTTCCTCAGACTTAATAGACATCTTCCAAAAGGTGACTTGCACTTTCCTGGAGCAGGTATTCCCTGCTTTCACACAGATTAGGCACTATATTAAAATGAGTTACTAATTAACCATTTAAAATTTTGGTAATGCCAGGAGCTTAGCTGTAGTGATTCTGTAAAACTATTGGGCAACCCATTGCATGCCAGACTCATAAAATAACATCACAGACTGCTGAATTTATTGCCATTACTATCTTGATAAAATCCTAACTTTTCTCTAGTGAGTTTTATTATTGAGAAACATTAATTAAAAAAAAAATCATAACTTTGATACAAATTTCTGTAAAGAAAAAGAAATGGAGTGGTACCCCAGAAATTCTGGATTACACATGAATACCTAGCTCATGCTGTTTGCTAATTGTCGGTTACTGCATAATGACAGGCATTCTGAAGTACAGGGCAGAGATATTTTTAAATACAACATGTACTGATCCAAGATATGGACATCCATTTCAAAATCCAAAATTCATCTTTCTATTCTGGGCAATTCTGTTACAAAAATCCAATTCTGAGTGCATGGCTGCACATGACTGACATCTCATCCCCTCTCTATTTGTATTGGCTAGTAATATTAAGAAAAAAAATTACTTATAACTGATGTTTTCATGACAACAGACCTGATGTTTTTACAGGAAAGCTGACATTTGTAAGGTCTTGTGCCAAATCCCATGCCAAGACCCACATTTCCCAGGAGGTGTGATCTGGCAGTGGTTTTGCTGGATCTATACCAAAGAGAGAATTTAACATCCTCTTGCAAATAATTTGCAAGCCAATGCTACTGGGAAGCAAGTGAGCTGTACCTATTCATCTGCATTAATTGGTTTAATGTATTTGATAGAGAAACATTTTATTCCATAATTCAGTCATACTGCTTCTCTGTCACACCTGTGTAGTTTACAGAAAGACTCACACTTTGTTTCAAAAATCTAGTTCAAAGAAATAGAAC
Organism: Ifrita kowaldi; assembly: GCA_013398055.1. Classification (NCBI taxonomy): domain Eukaryota; kingdom Metazoa; phylum Chordata; class Aves; order Passeriformes; family Cinclosomatidae; genus Ifrita; species Ifrita kowaldi. Next base: position 97,187 of record VZRS01000760.1, read on the forward strand.
AGCATTGCTATTTGTTCTGCTACAGTATTTCTTCAGTGGTTCAATATCTAATAATGCTTCATGGTACTAATATTTGGGGATTTGGCTGTCGTCAGAAATGAAGTCCTTACTTTAACAGAGATAGTATATTGAGAAGGTTATAGACTTGCACTTCATTTTGTCATGTCAGAAAAAATTTGCTATGTTTGATTTTTTTTCCTTTGCTCTCTTCTTTGGGGAATTAATTTCTACAACAAATGGACATTACTGTTGGATTTCAGAACTGATTCTGTGCAGTTTTCATGGACGCCTCTGGCTAGCTGAAGGCTGCCATCGTATAACTGTTGCTACCAGGCACACTGCTTGGTTGGTCTTAACTCCCGTTTTCCCCCTTCCCCTCAGGAAAATTCACCGAAGTTTGTATCCCTCCTGGCTAACCCTGTAGCTGTCTTAATAACCTGAAGCCTGTCCCCAGGCTAGCTGTCTTGGTGCTATCTCATCCTCTGTCTTGCAAACCCAAAAGTAGTTAATGTGACTTCAGCAGAGGGTCAGGATTACCCGCTGTCGGCTCTCTTCAGTGTTTCTGAGCTGCTTTTGGTCCTAACAGAGGTCTCTAGCAAGAGACGTGCCTGTTCTCTGCATACCACTTCTGACAGCTCTTCTGTGTCCACCTGGAGTGTTGCTTATCACAGGGAAAGGGGAAAGTGATCAATACAGGGTTCACATATAGTTACAGACCAAATATTTAATGCAAACCCAGCACTTCATTAGTTTCTCTCAGCATGAATGGAGTTGTGTGGCTGTTTATGGCACAGATGAGAGGCAATGTGCTATTTAGTTCTTGTTACCACTTCTTTGGAAACCCTGGTCTCCATAATTTTCAGCATTTTATAATAAACTGGTAACTGAGCAATTATTTGAAACTCAAACTTAAATACACTGAAGGGCATTTTTTTTGAGATCTGTTTCCAGTTCTTTCCATTTATTATCTTTAATTTTTGTAATTCTCTCTAAGTGCTATGGCTGTTATCATTTCTATCTATACTCTGATTTCTCCTGCTTTTTTCAAAATTTTCCAGAAAAAAACTCCTTGCTCATGTCTGTAAACTGTTTTGTAACCCAAATACTCTGCATATGAACTTTTAGGTATGTCTCATTTGTATTATATTTCTCAAGAGATTCACCTCATGTCTGCAATTTAACTTTTTTTTTTTTTTTTTTTACCTTTCAGACTGTTTTGTTCTACAGCGATTGCAAAAGTTAATAGCTATGTAAAACATTGTACCTAAGAAATCTGTAGTTACGCAGAAGACAGAAGGCTGTTTGGATTCAAGCTTTGGCCTCTGGGTGTTGGGGAAAATCATTGCTGCCATCAGCTCCACAACTGTAAGATCATGTGGGACCCTGTCACATCAGCTTGCCTCAGCTACTGCTTCCCAAAACTGATCTCTACTGGGGAACCACAAGGTGCTTCACAAGGTGAGATATTTGCTTGTTGTTTATATAAAAAAACCCTACCTTAAAACCGGGGAACAGTTAAGGTTGGAAGGGAACTTTGGGAACTGTCTGGTGTAACCTTCTGCTAAGGGCATATATAACTTCAAGGTTAGGTCATGTTACTTCTCATGTTCTTCGTATTTCTTGCTTATACACTGTTTATGTGTATAGTGTTTTACATATATGTATTGTTTATCATACAGGTCTGTGTTCCAGAAAGGTGTGAGACTGCAAATGTACATTTTTAGCATACATGCACACATTGACACACGTGGTGTGTTCCCATTCAAACTGCAGTGTATTCCTATGAAACTATGAAATACAATTTAATATAATATAAATAAATGATTGGTTTACTCAGACTGTGAAAAATGATTACAATAATCCTGAATGTTACTGCTTTAACTAAGACTTTTCAGCTTGTTCAGGCAATTTCCCCGCTGATTTCATGGCCTGAGGTCAATGTCGTTTACCTAAAAGGATTTCCAAAATGTAGGGAGCTGCATTTAATTACTTGCATGTTATTTTTTCCTAATGATTTCTGAGATTAATCAGTTAGTAATGATATTTCTCTTCTATTCTGTTTACTAATTTCTTATTTTAACCTCTTTTTTGATTCCAGGTTGATCTCTGCCTTGCTGCTAGAACCTGTTACTTTTGAAACTAGAACACAAGGTATCTTATTTGTCTCTGTTATTTTTGGCTTATGGACTGTCTGCTCTTCCTCTGTTTTTTTTTGTCTTAAGGTAGGACACTTTGCTGATTTAGCTTTATTTCTCTTTCTATCATATTTAATTATTCACTTGTTTCAATTTTAATGCCCTTTTTGCAGAGAACTGTGCTCTCCTGAAGTGGTCAGAGCGCTGTGTCTCTGCTACAAACATATTTGGGGGATTCCTAGGAAAAGATTAAATATTCTCAGGAGTAGGAGAGAAAGAAATGGCAATATATTTGCAGTGACTTTAGCTGAGGTATGCTTGCTTCTCTTCATGTACTTCCCGTAGAGAGAATTTCTGTTGATGTTCCAGTGGAAAGAGGAAATGTTGTTCCAAGCATGCCATTCAAAGACAGATGTTTCTCCTTCAGTAAAAGGGGTCTGGTGGCCCTCTGTGACAGCAATGATATAAAAATGCTATTTACTTGATTTTTTATGAAAGCATCAAGTACTTATTTCACATCCACTCAAAAAAAAAGAGCTGTTGTAGTTTTTCTGTCCTGTGTATTCACAAGGAAATACAACAGCATTGTTCTGAGGTCTGACTCTGCACTTTTGCCTAATCAGAGCAATTTTCCTGCTTGTCATGCATAACATTACTACAGTTTCAAGCAATTAATTGGATAGTTCTGTACTAAGATATCCACAAACTGAAGACTTGTGGGGCATAATAGATGAGCTGTCTGCATCAGAACTGCAGCCTTAAAGATGACAACCTGCAACGTCCAGCAAAATTTCTTTCTTGAGTGGCAGTCCTTATTGCTGACATATATTTGATGTAGGCTAAGCATATCCATTGCATGTCAGTTTACAAACCTTTAATTCTGCAGACTTTTCAAATTTATTTTGAAATTCTCGGTATGAGTTTTAGGATAAAGCCTCATAGACTGAGATTCTGCACAGCTCCACTTGAAGATTGCAACCTCATTATAAACCTCATTTTGTAAAAAAGTGGAGTCTGGGTGTCTTTGACAAAGTTTTCTTGACTTATCATGGAGTGTGCTATGCACTGACTGGCTGTCATTCTCAGCTTGAAGGAGCTGATTTTGTTTAAAGCACAATGTAATGGTTTTGGTAGGGAGAGGTAACAGATGACACACGAGTAAAGATGAAAAATGAGATATAAAATGATGCAAAGTGTAAGATTTAATTTCTCCAGTAGCTCAGAGTTTCAATGTAAGAAGCTCATGGCAAAAAATTTTGTCCAAAGATTTCTACAGCTACTGAATAGAGAATGGTCTATCACTGTAGTGCCTGTTTGGATATTATTGACCTTTGAATCATGGACAAGAGTGAAAACATGTCAGAAAATAAGAGCAACTGAACCAAGAAAACTCAGTTGGTGTATAAACCTCTTATTCCAAAAGTGCCAAAACCAAGTGTGGGGCATACTTAACCTGGATAAAAAAATTACTAATCCAGATTATGCACAATTGTTATTATTTGAATAATCTTTTTTTATTAAAACTTTTCTTTTGAAAGCCAGCTAGCCTTATAAAAACTTGATGAAAATACATATTCTGGAGATGATAAAGAAGTGTGATGACTAACTTAGAGATCAGGGAAGGCCAAAATTACACATCTGGTCATATGCATTACTTCTTAGTCTTTAATTAAGTTTGATTATGTGGATTAAGATTCTGTACTTCCATTATAACCAGTAGTAACTTTCTCTGTCTGCTATCGTGAGTTACATAAAGTGGGTAAAAGTGATGGACTACCTGTAACTTTCCAATGAGTATTATGAGATCTGCTTTCAGATTTAGATACCTGTGTATGATGGGTTGCATTCATATTCTCCCTTTCCTTCTGACTTTTTTAGGTCATAATATCACATATTTTTTATTGTAAACAATTTATATGGTAAAAGTTACAGTTTTCTTAATTAATACAGCCATTTCATACCATCTTTTGAACTTACTAGTTATTTCAACTTCAACAGTTAAATAGCTGTGAATATATTTTGAATGCATATACTAGGACTTTCTCCTTTAATTCTTAGTGGGATGTTGTACACTTGCTCAGTACTGTGGGCTTTCTGTCCACATGCTTCACATAATTGATTCAAATCATGTTCAAGACAGACTAGAGCAATTTATGGAGCAACATGAACTTAGAGTTGTTAGCTCACTACTTTCTTCCCTTTTGTCCTGACTGGTCATGGCTGTTCCAGGATAAATGGGATTGGGTTGTAGCCAAGTAGATGCTGACAGTGTAGAAAAGAATCTAGCTGGACTGCTGAAGTCCTGCCCAGAGAACTTAGAGCCTGCCAACATCCTGCTGCAATTTCTGAGTCAGGTAATACCCTTTCCATAACAGCCATTTAGGAACAAAAATCTTTTGAAACTCTTGATTGAGGGCAACCATTGTCACATTAAGTAAAGTTCCTCTCAACAATTAACAAATTGACTGGTTTCAGCAGTGCCAGGGCTTTATAGTCCTGTTGTTAGGAATTATAATGGTGTTTGCTGTCATCCAGGAGGAGCAAAAATGAGAAAATGTTAAGAAAATTTGGTTTTTCTTTGTTTTGTGAATTAGATGCATTAAACTACAACAACAAAAAGGCTTAAAACAGTAAAAACAACAAAACAAAAATAATAAATGTTAAAGGTGAAACCTGTCTTGGAATACAATAGAAGAAAAGCTGCAAATCCTACATACAAGGACATTTTTTGTGCAGGGAAAAGATGTGGGCAACCTGATTATTTGAGGGGATTTGCTGGCATGAAGTTTAAGAGAAAAGATAAAAAGGGAAAAGCCCACCTTGTCAGGCTCTGGTAGTACAATATATAAGCAGCCTTTGTTGCCGTTACTGTAAATGTATGTAGCTAAAATGCAGTTAATAGTAAAGACAAAGCTTTCCATGTCAGTATTAAATTGTAGAACTAGTGCTTTTTTTGAGGGAGTGACCTTCCCCTTGCTGGTGTCACCTAATCCTTTGCCTTCACACATTGTCATAAACCACATTTTTCTCCTCCTGCTTTACTCTGGCAGTATTTGTCATGTATCATTTCTTTCTGCCCCTGCTTCAGAGGAACAGGAGTTCAATCAATTCGCTATTTTTATTTGTGTACATTGTCCGCGTCCAGTCACTCTGTAGCACCTGACACTTTCCTTTACCCTTCTCCTTCTCCTTCTCTCTTTTGTAAAGGATTGAATTGTGTTTTATACCCTCATCCTTTCAAACTGCTGTGTACTTTTCTAAACAATGGCAACCTTATGACAAGGCAGGAAGATGAGAAAGCTGAAAGCCACGTCAGGAGGACCTGCTGTGTTTGCTGTGACAACAGGGGAGGAACACACTGACTTTCTCCATTTAGGTCTGAAAGCACCTCTGCTGTGTTTCTGACAGAGAGGGAGGGAAGGTGGGGACCCGAACTGCTGGTCCTCTTCTGTGCTGCCACTCAGCCCAGCCCTCATCACTCTCCCTCCCTCCCTCCCCTTCCTTCCCCTCTGTCTCTTCCTTCTGTCTTCCTAACAGCCAAAGAAAGGGTAAAATAGAGAAGGTTTTTCTGAAAATTATGCAATTCATATCAAAATAGGAGAACTACCCTTTCTTGACCAAAAAAGCAGAGAGACTAAGAGAAGCTAATTTGTGTCTAGTTGTGTCACAAGCACTGTGTTCATGGATTCCAGCCTGGATCAGTTGTTGTTTTAGTCCTGAATTCTCTTTAAGGAAAAAGAAGCTTTTTTTTTTTTT